>JAVYIG010006381.1:0-118950 GCA_035222895.1 Strongylocentrotus droebachiensis
GTTCGTAATTCCAAACGCACGAACTTCCTTCAGTACTGTTAAAGAGATGGGGTTGATAGTGATCGTCATCACGAAACTGTCCATGATTTTGATGTCTGTTCCAAAGGAATCTAAGATTAAAAAGGAAAAATATCTAAATCTACGGTCCCGGTACAATTCGAAAGAGCGTTTCTATAGACAATGGAGAATAATCCTATCATTTTTTAAATTAAATTCTTGGTTTGAAGTTGGAATTGGACTAGTTTGAAACATCGCGTTTTCGAACGAATCACAGACCGTCGGAGAAAAAAACCCTGCCCCCCCAAAAAAAAAGTATGTTTCTGCTCGAAGTTTCAGAGACACCGTCATCCAATACATCCTCGCAGTAGACTACCAGATCAAAATTCAGATTCCCTGAAAGCCGAAATGATATTGATCATCATGAATTTTTCAAGGACACGTTTGGTTTGCTGTGCACGTATATCAAATAATGTAGGCCCATAAATGTGTTTGCTTATCAGGTTCATTCTGGGCATTGTAGTGAAATGTTTACCTTTCGCTCCAACAATATTTCAATTTTCTCGATAATCGATATGTATAATTATGATTATGGGTTGAAGAAGTTTAGTGAAACATCGAGGAAAAGTGTTGAGGAAGACACAGGAAAAAATACAAAGAAGAAATAACAATGAAGAGAGAGACAGACAGATTGAAGGCATTAAAGATATGTTTTCGGTTAGTCATACCCCTCTAAGAGATATTTTAATTCATCCGTCGTGATTGATATGTCTGTTTGTAATCATCAAAAGATATAAACCGACCACAGTCACCATTATACACAATACACAATTGGTTTGCCGCATTGTGTCTGCTTATCAATATCGAAGGAAAATGCGATAAAATGGCTTTGTCTCGTCTCTTTGCGGTTCTTTTGCAAAACATTTAGCAGTCGAACACCAAGTGATTATGCATACAATGTTTTTACCTTTTAGAAATGTATCTACCTCTATTTTGTGGACTTTGCGCTATTCCAGGATCAAATGCTCTCTTTCACTTTCGTACATGTAGTTAGTAACTATTTGCTAACCCCCTCTCCCCACCACCACCATCCTACTCCCCCGCCCCCACGAGGAAACTAGACTTCAACAGTCCGCGAGAAGCCGATACTGCATGGGAATGATTATGCAGATTTTAATACCCAGCTATTGAATATGGCTTTATTTCTCGATAATAAAAGATATCGTCAATAAAATACGGGTCCGCCGCAGAGAAAAGGACTTATTGTCACCAGCAGTTGGGTATTAAAACTACGGAGGGTTAAAAGACCATCAGCGCGATAATATGGTTTTGATCGGCTATGATAATGAGAGAAAAGAGAATATCAAATAAGTGTTAGTCAATGTTTGACCGTTACGTGCGTCACGTCTCTGCAAGTAAACATCAAAGTTTAATAGCTAGAGAGCTATTAGTGACTGATATGGCATATAATTAGCCGGGAGAACGTGTACTATGGTAGGGATCGTCTCAGAAAGGTCATGGTTTATATTCCTCGATGTCTGGTAAGCGTCTAGGTAAAAAGTACGACCATATCAATAATATCACGAAGATAAGATAGCATTCGTCAAGCTTATGTGAATGTCTTCGCAGGAAGAAAAAAAATAGTTCTAGGAACATCGTGAGAGAGAAACAGAGATTCAAGGAGATAGGTCGCAGAACTGCGAGAAATTTAGCAATGACGTCAACAGAGAAATGGCCAAAAAAATGCGGACCAAAACGTAACCCCCTTTAATTTAACTTTTCTGAAATGAAACCATACCGTTGATTGTATGACATCTAGAGATAGCAGGCTTTGAAAGTTTACGGCATCTCTTCTTGGAAGAAGCTCGTCTTGTCGCCTCCTGTGCTGCCTTGATATTTCATAATTAAGTCATGATCAGTCGAAGTATGCTCACCTTTTTATTGGATCGTCGACGGTTTGTCGGATTCTGCGCACGAGGCGTCGTGTCCTTTGCGTTATAACATGCGCTATTAAATCCAGCTTGTCAAGGCCCCCTTCTTATAAAGATTTGTGATTGATTCAAATCAATCGCGAGCCCTCCAATCATTCGCAAGTTTGCAGTCTCACATCACTTATATATTTTTTACATATTTTCGATTGATATTAGTCGAAAATAATAAGTTACGATTAATATCAAATGTTTATAAGCCGGGGCCCAGATATGCACATTTTTTGTGTGTGAACGATGTCACATGGTGCGTCAAAGACCGCGTCAGCTGGTGACGCAGTCTTACGTCAGACAGATGACGTCATGTGTGTGTAGCGGGTTTCGCATAAACTAGGGGTTTGAGATAAGGGGCAACAGATTCCTTTTATATTGCATTAATTGGCTCTATGGGAATTCATATCCTTTTCACAGCTTATAACAATAATTATCATGATAACAATATTGTAGCATTTCTAAGCGCTGTACTATTTTTATGGCACTAGACAGCGTGGATTGTCTTTTCATACCCAGTAAATAACTTTTCATGGACGAGGTCGTACCGTGAGCACGAGACTCGAATATTTATGACTGACGCGTGACTTGACTGTGATTGTCAAGTATGGTCATTCCAATCGTGTAGCATTCTGTTTGAAGCTCCTTGGACTACTCATGTTTTTCGGCTTATCCCTTCGTTACATCTCCACAATTCCCCCCTCCCCCCCCCCCCCCCCTTCACTACTCTGCTCGATTCGTTTCATCTGGCTAACGGGTTGCACGACACATCCCAAGCGACCATTGCTCCGCGGTTAATATTCTACATTAGTCAAATACCCCAACCAAAACAACCTTGGACTTAAACGGTAGTTCATGAGTTTAAAGGGTTACAATAGCTATGAATTTATAACCCAATTGCAATCCTAATCCTAATCCTATCCATTTGACGAAATTAAACCCGACGCAAAAAAATGTCGCCGGGGCGTACCAACATGGCGGTGTAAGCACTAAAGCAGGGACATACTGCGAAATAGATATATAATATGGAGCAAGAGGAGAGTCACGTGAGAGGGAGAGAAACAAACATAAAGAAAGCGGTGTACGAGGGAGAAAGAAGATTGAGATTCTTTGCATGACTGGTGATGGATAGTTCGGTCTTGCCTCTGATGTCATCAACCCATGCGTAACGCGGCTACGTCGGTCGGCTGGTTGACTAAAGCCCTACCGGCCTTTCGAGACACCCATCCCGAAATTGCGTCCTTCTCGATAGCGATGTAGCGTAGAAGGACGTGAATAATGTGGCCGCGCACCAGGGCCGATGATGAACCGCGACTTGGTTAGCCTGCCTACAAGAACCACAGAGATACTACTGGAACTAGCTGAAGTACAGCTACGGGTGTGGTGGACTAGGCGTACACCCATATAGAAGAACGCCCCCTTCCCCAATAAAGGATACAAAAGAAGGGGGAAAAAGAATGCAGCGTTAAAAGAAGACCACTTTCCACTTTATCCGTCACTTGATGACCTTGTTTGCTCACATTTTCATCCACAAGACCGATTACTTTCGCTCTTCTTCCTCACCTTCTTCCCTTCATCTCCTTCCTTCGCCGTACTTATCTCTCGATATCATAGAGTTCAGTATCATCTCCCATCTTCGTCTTTCGGATGATGAACGACTTGGTGCTCTTTCATCCGCACGACGCAAATTTGCATCATTCTTGTCGTGCGTAATCTTGGATATCGGCCTGTCGGATACAAATAATCTCGCCCCTCAATATGCCCATGGAGATATTATATCTCCATGATATGCCTTAAAGTGTTGTGCATAATATATACATGGACATGCATTTTCTATATTTTTTACGTTATATGTGGTTAAAGGTTTGGTCTTTTTCCATCTTAGGTGTATTTTCGATGTCACTACTACGTCACGAGGACGTTCGCGTAGTTGTGCACTGCTAGAGATCATAATTCGTAGATGGCTCAATGCCTGTCAGTAAGATATAAAGGAGATAGAGGGATACGTGAAGAGAGTGAGAGAGAATGTTATAGAGAGAGAGAGACAGAGTGAGAGAAGATAGGATGAAAGCAAGAGAGACGGGAAGAGGAAGCTCAGAGACGAAGACTTTTCACACTAAATTAGGGCAAAACAGGAAAACCTGGGGGAAACGATTTTGCCAAACGAAAAAAGAAGTGATACGTAATTGTGATAATAAAAAAAGGATCAAATTCGACTGGATATCGGGGTCAAATTAGGGTATACGCAAGTAAATATGCAATCGTGTGAGAGCGTGAACTTATACGGGGATACGAAACGATAATAACCATGCTTTGTGTTGGTGAGCCGATTCGAATTTTGAGAGGCGGTGATCAATCGGAGAGAAATCGAATAGAGGAATTAGGAGGGAAGTATTGGACGAAGGGGAAAGAGAGTTTTACGTAAAGCTCGACACAGAGACATTAGAGTAAACAAAACATTAATGTTATGCTTGATAATTCCCGGAGAAGGGCAAACTGAAGGCATCATCAGCGTGATCACGTGGTGTGAGTTCCGAATGACGTGGTAGCGAGGACAACGACCGTTCATCAACTGCAGCGGAACGGTTTGCTCTTTCGAAGACAAACTTGAAAGAAACTTTCCCAAAATGGATTTAAACGATTCCGGTCATTAACGTAACTGCGTATAATGAAGATCTCAGAATGCAAGTCTAAAACGGAGTGCCACTTTTGATTCTGTTCAGAACTTCTGCTACATCGGAATATACCCCTCACTTGAAAAATCTAACCAGGCTTCGTTTGAGGGAACGGCAAGAACAAGCCTATTAGAAAGTAAATAGAGAGCAAGAAAATTTGCCAAAGATATGTGGGTGCTTTAGTTTAGTTAGATTGGAAGTTCTAGATAATCCCCGTAATTTTTAAACAGCCCAAAATAGACGTACATGCAGAAATAACAGCATTGTAACTTCAGGGAAATTTATGCACAATTCGACTCCTCTAATTTTCGCTTGATGCATGCTACCAGGGAGTTGATTTGACTACCTTTTAATGCACCTTGCATGCGAGGAGTGCGTCAACCGACTTGATCAAATTCCTCTTGAATAATTCGTGCAGAATTTGAACACGCCTTGCGACGTTCAACGATACTTCTCCGCGCATGCCCTCTTTTAATTCTGTCTCGCATTTCTCCTTGAGTAAGTTCTCTCCTCTCTCTGTCGCCTCTTTTTTTTTTATCTCCTTTTTCATTTGGATATCTTGAAGCTTGAAGACGAGAAAGACAAGAAAGTGACGTGCGGATGCGAGGAAACTAATCGTGCGTTATCTTGCAAATTCTGCTAATCATTCGAAGGGAGAATTAAGCAAGAAGGTTGAAAGAAGTGACGCCTGTAATCAACGCATCGAGGTTTGGGGGCGTATGAAGCTTGGGGCATCGCAAGGTCGTTGTTTGTTATGAGGGGTGTAGGACTTAATATTTTATTGCAACTTTGCCCGACAACTTTGTTGAAAATTCATGTCCATGTTACTAAAAGGAAAGAGGTATTTCTGTATATTGTAATGAATCTCTATGTTGTAATGCGCCCACAACCAATGTGCATACATGACTTCAGAGGAAATTCAATCAGTTCACGTAACTTTAAAACGCAGTCAAAACAATCTTGCACAAATAGAGGGGAAACAGGCAACCCGTGCGTGGTTGTCAAACATTGAACGCTCGGATTTTCTAGTAAATCCCTGCTCAGATTTATCGTGATAGTAGAGGAACTAAGAACGCAGGTATATCAACAAAACAGAGTGAGAGAGAAAGGGAGATGGGCAAAAACGAAACTAAACAAAAAATTCGTACTGTAGTCTGCGCACGCACTCTGTCGCTAATAAATAATCAGCCGGATGTGTGAGCGGTTTTTAAGCCGCCCGGCCCGGCTCACTCTCTTTAGTTTGACGCCCTGACACCTAAACGCTCAAAGGTAGACTCGTATCGAGTTATGAGGGAGAGGTGGGAAGCAAAATTAAGGGGGGGGGGGGTGGGTGTCAGAAATTGCGTGGAAATGGTTTCACAACTTTTGTCGTGGAATATTTAGTCTGTCTTACTCATTGCGTGTAGGAAAGAAAAACTCAAAATGAAGAGAAATAGCGATCAGGAGGGAAACACCATTTCAAAATATTCATGAATTATTTATTCCAATTTTAAAATACGGATCGGACTATTTCAAGACCATCTCGTTGTAATTTTCAGGATGACCTTAATCCTAAGAAACCTGTGCCTGTGCTTTATTTATGGGTCAAGCTTATCTATTTGTGTAAACTCTGGACATCGATAAGCTAGAAGAGAGAAAACCTGAGGGGAAGCAAAAAGATAGACGAAATGGGACTATGTCTGCCCTTTTCGGGTCGATACAGTCAGCGTGGTTCGTCAAGGAGTAGCGCACGATGGGGGAGCGATAGAGCGTACGTGCCCGACAGACCCCGGGGACATAATTACTAACACGCTACGCTAGGTTCCGATGCTCCAGCTTTGCTTGGACGCACGCACGGGGCTCAACCCCGCGGCAGCCCAAAGGCCCTGGCGATGTATAATCAACTGCCGTCTACCTCAGTCGTGCACGACACTCAGGGACCGTCTAAAAAGAGCCGTAACCTTTTTCACCCCCATTCTTCTTTCATATAGTAACAAAGTTTTTTGCCAAAACACAAGCACTCCAAAGAGACGTTTTGTATGTCGAGTGGTTTTGTTAAAACGCAAAGCTGCGGTCTGGTTACCTTATTGTCTGCTTTCTTGATGTGCTTTCCCCAGTTTGTAAAAAGAAAATTAAATGCTCATAACATAGTTGTTGTAAACTCCAACAAAATCTGCACGTTCAATATTGATTTCAGTTAATGATGTAGGTTAGAAGCTGTGGTGAAGTTTCTATCATCTTTAATCTTTGTTATTCATTAATGAATATATAAGAGTATATAAATGTATGTAAATAAAGAAAGAGAGATGGAAAACTATTAGGTGCCGGCGCGGCGAGGATGAATATTCCACGTGCGATCTGTACGCGTAATTCCAGTTGCACACGAGGCGTCAACACACTGGTGACGTAGTACTGCGTCAGTCATTGTTGCGGTCATTGAGTGTAAACTCGCACTTACGATTATTGCACAATGAACTCTGCGTTCAATAACAGTACTGACGTATGGACTCATATCCTTCTCAAACTCGATTATTAGCGCAAGTAATGACGCAATTGAAATAAAGCTTCGTATGCAGGCGGCATGAACCAACAGACGGATGTGTGTGTACACGAATTTAACAAACCCGTTATTGGAAGGTGTTCTACACCTTTTGGCCCGGTTTCTTGATTTTAATATAATACATAGATTTCGTTTGAGGATAACGTACTTTTGGTGTTAGTGGCCAAGTTCTATTCAGGATGAGCAATTCCGCTTCTTTGTTTACTTAGAACCTCGACTTTCCTGTCATGTATTTATATATTTTTTCAATACAGTAGTTCGTTTTCAATCCTCGTGCGATCGCAGTACTTATGCCAGATTAAATATTCTCTTTTACAGATCAAAATAATCTATGCATGTAGCATAGGAACTGTATGATTGTGGTCACGTTTGTGCTTAACAAAGGGTAATGGCAATTGACGCCCTTTAAAAAAAATACTTTTTTCCTTTTTGCTTGCTAATGACGCAGAGAGCGATCATCTGTAATCCACCCTGGGTAAACAAAATTTTATCTCTTTCATTATTTTTATTGAGACTCTACTTCTCATATGGAAGAACTCTCTCTCTCCCTGTTTCATCCTTCCTGTTAAAGACTACTTCTCTGCTGAAGTGGTATCATTAATAGTTTCAATAAATTGTGTTCGAAATTTGCGATAGCTTACAAACTCGTCTCCCTCACTCAAGCCACGTAGGTCGCTAAGCTCTCCGGATGAAATTACAACCCCCGCGTCGTTAATTCTGTTGGAAACGTGGATATAATATAGCTATTAATACCCTTGATACGGTAGCGTGTAATGGCAGTATGGAAATGGTTCAGATTTTTGTTGGTGACCCGTGGCGTAATTAGAAACGTTTTCAACCGCTCGCGTAATTTCACCCCCCCCCCCCCTTCTGTCTCACTGACATACTTTCACCCACCCTTAGTGGCCCTCCCCCTCCCAACCTCCTCATAATAATAAGTAAAAATGGCTTGTCACGTGACCCCCTGTCTAACTGTCTTCAGTATTTTAATTGCCAATTACTATGGTGGTATGCATTTGTCAATGAAGGGCAAAACTATGCATGATAATTATGAAGGACGAAAGGTGCGGGGGCAAAGGAATGGATGCCAGAGTATAGGCCTATGTGGGGTCAGTTGGTTTGTCGCACTCATAAGCTTTTTAATGTGGGTCAAAATGTAGGTGTGTGTGTGGGGGGGGGGCGAAGGAGGAAACTGCGTAGAGTAATAATGTAAAATGCAATTGTGTTTTGTTCTTTTAATTTTATTTTTAACCCATTTTGATGTGTAAAAGAACAGTCATAACTGCCTTCAAGCTTTCAATTTCATAAATTAACCTTCCACTTTGTCATGACTTAATGCGTAAACATAAAACATATCAATATGTCATATCGTCATACCTCTTTTGTAAGTTCCCTTGAAATATCCTGAATTTTGGAACATACCCCCCTCCCCCTTCCCCATGTTACACAGCCTCTTTATTCCATCCATTACACCCCCTTAATTTGTATAACCCTCTCTATGCCCCTCCCTATAATACACTTCCAAGTGGAATAGCAGAGTATACAGCAGCCTACAGGATGAGAGGAAGCGAAAGATCGGAAGAGAGGGGCGTAGCTTGTCTGGTGTTTGGACCAGGCTATTTTGCTCCTTCCTTCCACTCAGTTTTAGTCATGTATACTCTCATGTTATATTCTCTTGTAATCAAATCATCCCTTTCCCTTTGGCAACCTTTTTTTTTCTCTCCAAGAAGAGGGGGGGGGGGGGGGGTGTAAGAAAACAAGGTTATGAATAGAAGAGGGGTATTTCCATCGTTGTTGTTTTTTTTTTTCGTTTTTTTTCTCCATTCATCTTTTTTTTACACGCTGCTTCGTCTATTGGTTATAAGAGAAGAATTCATTCGTTTCCGTGATTTCAATTGATCGTTATGTTTGTTATATTCTAGCCTCTCCAACTACGGACGGGGGCGTTGTTCCGTTTGTTTGTTTTATTCTTTTAGGAGTACGTGTTCGTCGATTGCTTGAAAAGGGGGTGGTGGGGGGGGGGGTGGAGAATCTCGTGAGTTTTCATGCTTTAGAAGTCAAGTACACATAATATGACGGCAAGACATCAACAATTTAATACTGGAATATAACTAGTCCGTCGACATGTTCAACCGTCACTTATAAATAAGAACTTTACACAGAACTCAAAATGTATTACTCCATGAGCGTGCTAAACGTTATATCCTTCCTCGGTCAACAGAAAGCTATACTTTCAGTTTCTGATATAATTAATATCCGCAATGATGAGACATCCTCTATTTATCTCTCCCTCTCTTTGTTTTGAATTGTTGTTCTGGGAAACATGTAATATTTCATGCTCTTCTGACAATTGCTTTAGCCCTCCCGGTCCTGATAATTGATATTAATCGTGTAAAGATACGTTTTTATTTTTCAAAAAATTATCAAACTTTATAATATCAGACATGAACATGTAGGCCTATGCAAAATTGTCTTTTAAAGGAAGTTTACATTTTCGTCGTATTTTAACTTGGTAAGAAGAGTGCATAAATTGCAAAGTGAAATATATCAAATATAAGTTATTTACCAAAGTTCTTCTTTAACAGCATTTTCATTGTTGTTCGTGTTTGCATCGTATCATGATAAGCTCGGCCCAACGTATCTTTTATTTCTTTTAGATCAGGGTTTTAAATTCCAATTTCCCGTGACAACATTTCCATGCTTACTCAGTCAGGGTTCAAATAGTTCGATTGAGTATATCAACCTTTGCTTCTAAACTACGTTCGAATTCTCTTCCGATAACAAAAAATAGGACCATAGTCCATTGCCATAGCGCCGCGATAATTTTTTTCTTTTTTGCTATCTCAAATTATGATACGTCGAAAATATTATTACGGCAGCTGAATTTGTTTATATTACAGCGGCACGAACGCTCCTCGCAGCCAATCTCCCATTTCTTTTCTGTGGCGGCAAATTAATCGAAACCGCATTCGCGCCTGTTCTCTCTCTCTCTCTCTCTCTCTATCTGATTCTCTCCCTTGCTCTATTTCTATTTCTTCTCCCTTATTTTGTCATTGCTTCGTGCTCGTTAGAGGATATTCCTCGTGTTTTAAGTAAACACCGTCTTCGGCGAAGCAAGAATCTCGTGCGTTCGTAAACGACTTGAGTACATAGAGGCCTCGCTGAGTTATCTTTACTCAGCCTGAAGACAGATAGATCGTTACTTCCATCGCAGAGGGTTTGCTAGCGAGGAAGAGTATAAAACGGGTGGAAAGGCAGGAGAGCGACCGGAAAAACCATCGATCAAATAAATATATACGCGGCTTTAAAAAAGACGGGTGGGATTCGCGGTGACGAGATTATGAGACGGTCCCTAAATTTGCGTAAATAGGTCTGGAACCCTGTTCATTCCCGTCGAGTCGTTGACACCTAATCCTGAACCAACACTTGAGCGCTTCAGTCACGTACCGGGATACTCCATTTTCATCGCAGGGGAGTCGCCCCAAACTGCGGAATCCAGTCTGCGATGTAAACATTCACTCACGCACCGCAGATCGCTCGAGAGAATTGTGCTAGTCTCGAAGAACAGACGCCTAGTCAAATTTCGAAAATGTTTCGGTTCACTCGAAATTCAATTTGGCATTCTTTCTCATTCTACCGATTTACTTGATAATTTAATCATTTATCTCGAAATAACGGGAAGTCCGGCTGCCAAGGGAAAAACAAAACAACTGTCTAAGCTGTATTATTACAATTATTTATCTAGTTATCTTTTTGTTTCTCGTATTATTTCAATCATTTTTGACAATGTTAATGATTCCACTTTATTGCCTAATCGTACTTCCAGAGAAATTGATTATGTTTAATGATGTGCAATAATTAAAAAGGATTTCAGTTAACAGATTCAAATACAAGACGAAGAAAATTGAAAGAAATGGTGATGCTGTGGAAAGAGATGGAGGAGGGGGTACTACCTGAATTTGATACACAAGAAGAAAAAAATGGTACATGCCGAGAGCCCTCTGAACCAGGTCTGCGCCACCATGCTCATGACCCGATCGACCTCTCTTCTCGTTTTCTTCTTGCAGTTGTCTATCTATCTCTCCATGTTTTTCATCATCTCTCTTTCCTTCTGTTTGTCGGCTCTCTCCCTTTTCATTTCCTTATTTATCTATCCCTCAGCCGTGTCATCGTCTCTTTTTCTCTTCATTTCCTTGTCCATCTATTCTTCTTTATCTTCATCGGCTCTGTTTCATTTCTTCCCTTTAGCCATTTATCCCTCCCTCGATCATTTCATCATTTCTATTCCTCCATCCTTCCCTGCCTATTTATCCCATGTTATCCCCCTTTTCATCTGCTCTTCCTTTTCCTTTCCTTATCTATATTTCTATCTATTCATCCTTCAGCCATGTCCTCTCTGTTAATATTGGTCCATCTATCTTTCCCTCTACCTTTTCGCTGTCTTCTTTCCTTTTCCTGCCCTTATCTTTTTGTCTATCCCTCAAATAAGTCATCGTCTTTTTTTCCCTCTTCTCTAGACTCTGGTCCATCTATCTATCCCTCGGCATTTTCGTCTTCTCATTTTCTCCTCCTCCTAACCGTTCCCGTTCCTTCTCTCGGTATTTTCATCGTTTCTGTTCGTCTCGCTGTACCGCAAACCGTGCCGACGCCAAGGCCTGATGCAATCCGACATCAAAATCCCGCATTTTCTTGCGCCCAGAAACCAACGATGGGTCACGTTTCCAAGCTGGTCGTGATGAATTTTTTTGCCGAGTTTTCCCTCGACCGTCATTTCCCCACTTTCAACCAACATTTCTCCTTTTTCTCCTCCATCTTTTCTTTCCTCCATACCCTCTAATGGGCGTTTTCTCTGCCTTCTCCAGCCTCTTTTCTCTCTTCCCGTTTAGTCGTTTCCTTGGGTCGTTAATAATTCTTACGAGCGAAAATGACGCCCATTTGAATAGTCTTACGCACAAAACGTTTTCAAACGCCCTATACGTGGCATTTTGAATTTGTTAAATGTGACCTTTTCAAACTCTGAAATCGCTTTTAGAGCGTCAGGCAAAATCAATAGACCACAGGATCTGTCAAAGTCTTTAATTTCTAGTCACAAAACAGCCCCACACATGAATGATGCTATTACCGATAGGTCGTATTCATGATGCCTTACAAAAAGAAGATAGAGGTAGCAGGGAGACGTACAAATTTTGTTCGTTGGGGACCTCGTTATTTCTCCTTTCTTTCTTCGCTATCTACCCCGCGTAAAATAGTCCCCATTTGCCTGTTATGTAGAAGAAGTATAAGTATTACCATCATTAATTGGTGCGATATACAATAAGTGCGTTTCGTTACAAGCGCGATGCATTATTATAAAACGGCATTTAAGACTTGATTGTCGTGCCCTTTTCTCGTTCTCCCCGATTAAGGGCCTTTCATTTTCCTTACGCCTTTATACTTTTTTTCCATCGCGTTCTCGCTTTTATATCTCTCTCTCTCTCTTTTCTGCGTCGACACTCTACGACGCTCGTGCGGGGTTTGAAAAGAATGGTCCGTGCGTGATAACCTGCGGCTAGTTATATACGACCGGAAAAAATAATAGAAAGAGAAGAAAGGAGAGATTAGAGTGGCTAGAGCCAAGGGAACAGTGAGAAAGGTGCAAAATGTTTTCTGCGCAAATATTTCAACGTCTCCTTCGTGAGTTTTTCCCCCTCCGCCGATCCGCCGTCGATGCTTGGTGCTTGTTTTGCCGCCCGATTTCCTACGCAGTATTCTCGGTATAAAATATGGTGACGATTTTGCCTCCTCTCTCCTTCCTTTCTCACTATCCCTTTAATATTTACAATCATTATGTGTCTCTGTTCTCGCAAACCGATTATTCTGTCGTAATGTTATTCTTACCCCTACCCTCCTTCTCATACATTATTCTATCGCCCCTCTCAGCATGAGCTGTGCTCTCGTGGTCTGTTTTTAACGCCATATCTAATTCACCATGCGCTTTTCACCCGTTTTCGTTTTAGAAGCTTCGTGTTGCCCAGCCTTTTCCATTATTTTTTTCATTTCACCAACTCCGAGTTGCGCTGTGTCGTCGGTTTTTATTCTAATGTGTATAGTTATTCTATATATAGATAATGGTCGACACATCATTGATGAACCAGTTTGATTTTTTTTCCCTGTAATTCAGTCTCGTAGTCGTAGTTCCTACTGACTAAATACAAGTTACAACGCCTAAATGTTTCTTGATGGGTGGTGGACCGTTCTCATACTTTTCTTTTAAACAAAAATAGTTGCTGATTCGCTGTCATAGAAACTGGGGCAGTGCAACTAGCAACTGCAATTCGACATGGTATGCGAATCTCGTAATTCCGACTTATCTTCCCTCGTACAAACTTGTTTGACAGCAGAACGAAGCACGAGGTCTGAACTGAACCTATAATCAGACTATGAAATAAACCGATAACACCGGAAAATTATTACGTGTATTTATGGACACGCAAACGCTCCTTATCTCTGCTCCGTATCTCCCTGTACCCAAACAAAGATATTTCAAGACTCTAAAGGATGAATAGGTGAAATCTACTCGTGTTTATTTGACTCAGACGAGTCCAAATATTGTGTGTTTTTGAGAATCACAGCGACGTGAGCGCATCAGCCTATGATAAGGGATTGATAATGAAAGCGGACTTTTAGACTCCATAAATAATAAGTAGAGCGGTGAGCATCCTGGCCACCAACAAAAATACGAGACGCAATTTCGTGCCGGGGTACAATGTCATCATCAAACGCAATTTAAGAAGAAAGTTGAGTTCTGGTCATGCAATTGCATTGTGAAACGGTTTGGAATCGATCAGAAAAGGTTGATCATCTAGCATATAAGAATACGTGTGTACTGCAAGGTTCTGGAATCATCAAAATGATAAGAAGTTTGGCCCAGTCTTGGTACTGCATATCATTATTAGTCGCACCACCAAGCCAACTGAAATAAGAAATAAGATAAAAAAATAAAAAGTCCATTCGGGACAATATTAATTTTTGATCGGTCCTCTTTCGGTCTATGTAGGTAAATGATTGACAGATATGGCTGGGTATTATAGTGCCGAAGATTCCAACACCGTTAACACTTGCTCCGTTGTGTCTTAGCAGAGTACAGTCTTGACATAGGGGAATTTAAGGTCGTGTGAACACGCCTTACCTCTCTGCCAGAATGTTGGTGAGTCTGAGGAGGGCAAGGATGGGTGGATTGTTGACCCAGGCATTAGGAAATGCGTTGGTTACGAGCCCGTTTATCGTCTGGCATGGACGTGATTTATCATGCAATTATTATTTGTAAGATACCCGCCCGCGACTACAGCACCCCTTCCAAAGGAATAAGAAATACGCTAGAGTTCAGTCCAGCCATGGAGTTAAAGGTATTACAAAGTTTTGGGAAATTTTGAAAAATGGGTGGATAGTGATTCTTTACAATTCTAATATATTTGGATGCCCCTGTGCATGTATTAAAAACACCAGAAATTTTAGCCCCTAAAACACTTTCGCTTTCGAGAAAAATTGAATATAAAGATTTACCGGTGCTCCCGGTAAATTTTGATAAATTTCAAATAGCTCCTACGGCCGTACAATGGTAACTGCGACCTTAAAAATCTCAGAGTATGTAATTGTGGTATATAATTTCCAAACGGGAATAGCTAATCGGTAGATTTTAGTAAAAAAAATTGTTTTATACCTTAATTAATATCTTGACCTTGAGAGGGAGCTATTCATCATAAAGTGTTTATTATTTAGAATTTCATAACTTTAGAGTCGATTTTGACCGCTACACTGATCACTGAATATTGTAGGATCATATATGCTTCCAATATGTTCATTTGAACAAAATTCATGACCCCATACCAAAACTTTGTATTAGTTACCTTTAAACTCCATGGTCCAGCCATAACCCCTCTCACTCTCTCCATCTTCTCTCCCCTCCTCCCCCGGATCATCTTGAGTTAAAGAGAAGGTTGAGTTCTGGGAAGAGGTGAAAAATAATTTGTGAGCGTTATCATTCTTATTATGCAAGTGTGGAAGAACATCAGATAAGACATGTTCCCTGAAAAGCATGGCTCTTCAAATGCCTTCATATTCTAAATATGTCATGTAACATCGTAAAACTCCAGGGTAGGATTTTTACGCCACGTGTTCGTGTAGTCCCATATACATCTTTCTGTGTACAGTGTTTGTAACTTTACCAAGACTTGGCCAAATTTCTAATCATTAATTTGTTACACACAAATTCTTACATGCTAGATGAGTAGATGATCAATCAACCTTTTCTGATCGATTCCACACCGTTTCTTTCACAATGTATTCGCATGACCAGAACTCAAATTCATCTTCAAGACCAACTGTCCAGGCGTACCCATATCAAACTATTCATTATTGGAACCATCACTCGTTCCACGTATTTTCACGTTTCTATGTAGGCCTATACATAAATCGACTGATGAAGAAGATACAGTCATTGTCTTTTCTCGATCTATATTATACTCTTATAGTTATTTCTCATTAATTTTGTCTCTTTTTTTAATTTTGTCTGCATGAAAGACGCACCTCGGCATTATCGTCATCATCGACCGTCATTGCATGGTTGTGAAAAGTGTAAAGTAGATCCGGAACATCCCACCCCCTCCTCACACACACACACCCTCTTGAAGGCTTGATGATTCCAAGACTCTCATCTCCCTGAGGATTCTGAGGAGTCAACTCAAAGCATGTGCTGTCTGATGTTCGTAACAACAGCGCGTGCAGACGGTATTACGCAACCCAGAGATTAGTTTCTTCCTCCACCATGCCGGAATCCCATGGTAACGTCGTGGGGCTCTTACAATTCTGAGCGCTCTGCGGTTTTTTTTTACGACAGTGTGACAGTCGGAGTGTCTATTGACCTTCCTAGCTGCCCCGATCCTGTGCCGATTCTTTACGGTAATTAAACCCGAAACTCGATTGGCCGTGGGTGATATCCATCCCAAATCCGTCAATGTATCCTTGCCCGTCCTTGCCAAGCTAGTCTGACCGTTCAGGAGCTTTGTGTTGTCCAGCGAGCGACGATGATGATGATGGCGATAGCGTTTTTCTCGGCTCTGAGGATGAACGGGAAGGTAGCCCTTGACAGCTTGACTTTTGGTGACAGTTGACTGAAAGGTCTTCTGTCTTGTATAGAATGACAGACCCGTGTACATGTTCAAGTTGGGAAAGAACATCTTTGGACCGGGGAGGTCGGCTGTGATCGACAGAAGCTTTCATTTGACGTAAGGGTGATTATGTGCCAAAAAACCCAGAAAAATAGTTGATGTTCTTTCTTGGCTATAAGTATCATCACTATTTGATGTTTCCAGGGCTTAAAGATGAAGTTGAGTTCTGGTCATGCGATTGCATTGTGAAAGAAACGGTGTGGAACCGACCAGAAAAGGTTGATCATCTAGCATATAGAAATTTGTGTGTATTGCAAGGTTCTAGTATCATCAAAATGATAATAAATTTGGCCAAGTCTTGGTAAAGTTACAAACACTGTACACTGAAAGATGTATATGGGACTACACGAACACGTGGCGTTAAAAGCCAGCTCCCCGATTTTTACGATGTTACATGCATATTTAGAATATGAAGGCAATTGAAGAGCCATGCTTTTCAGGGAACTGTCTTATCTGATGTTCTTCCACACTTGCATAATAAGAATGAGTAACGCTCCCAGAACTCAACCTTCTCTTTAAGATTGGTCTGTCAAAGAAGGTCCTTGATTCTTAAAAAGCATCCACGACCAATACTTGTGATTGTGATTGTGAGACTATTGATGACGTTTACGCCTTTTCGGCGTGTTTCTTTTGAATTTTGAAGAAAATAAAACCCTTTCGCTGTCTTTCGATATTAATGCTGTCTGGAAGACGAGACTACGCGTTCAATGGTCAAGCAAGCCGCACGGATTTAGCGCGACCTTGGGAGTGTTTTCGGAAGGCGGTCAGTTAAGGTCACGGGTCATCCGGGGACACAATACCGTGGGGATGCTTTCATTCCGTGTTGCGCACAGCCAAGGGAAAGAAACCGGGTTTCCTTACACAGAATGCCCATGGTATCGACGGCGAAAATGTCACAGACGTTCCGCGGGTATCGCTCTCAACGTCTTTTCCATTTTTAGATTCGTGGAGATGTTTATTGTAGAATGAATGAAAAGGGAGAACCATCAAAGCGATTTGCGTAGTAGAATTAACGCTTTAGAACGTGCTAATGACGACGAGAGGCAGATGAGAGGTCAATTAATAGTGAGGAAGGCAAATGCTAGAAGAAAATGGGTGAAGCGGACAGAATAAGGTTTTCACGCAATAGTTTAAACGTATTTTAGGGCACATGTTTTAGTTTTAGGAATAACAGTCATGAAACAGATAATTAATATCCAACCAAAACAGACCCATTCTCATCGATTTGTAATACTTCCCCTCTCTCTCTCTCTCTCTCTCTCTTATTGTTTCCGGCTCTTTCCTTTTCTTTGATAACAATTATGGATGTTATTTATTGTTTATTATACATTTTCATCGCCTCAATCCTTGTGTGCTGTGATTTCATTCGTGTCCCTTGTGACATTATCTTTCTCGCCCTCGTTGAATCTATCTCTCTCTCTCTCTCTCAGATTCTCTTGATTCTTTCCTGTCCATCAGTTCCTCCATTCCGATTTTATTGTAATGCCCATCTTCCTCGCCCTCGCCGGATCTCTCCCTCTTTCCATTCTCCCCTGTCTATCCATCCCTTCCATCCACTCCCGCATCTTTCTCGCTCTCACGTCATCTCTTTTTTGCCCTCTCTCTCTCTCTTTCTTTCTTCCCCCCCCCCCCCACTCTCTCTCTCTCTCTCTCTCTCTCTCCATTCTCTCTCTCTCTCCATTCTCTCTCGTCTCTCTATCCATCCCTCCATCCCCATTACATTTTAATGTATTCATCTCGTCTCGCTCGTCGTTCCGCACCCGGTGCAGACGACGCCCGCCTGAGATGGGGTCATGACCTTGCAACAAAACGTGACGTGATGACAGCCATATCTAGCGGGATTCCGTCACCGATTAGTCAAGTAGGCTCGAGTTACGGACCCGTTAAAGAATAAGTCGAGGTCTGGGAAAGATGAAAATATGATTTGTGAGATTTTTTTCAGTCGTTTAAATTTATGTCAGGGTGGAAGAAAATCATAATGAGTGTCCTCTGAAAAGAATGGCTTTTAAAATGCCTTCATGTTCGAAATGTGACATTAAATAGCTGAAATGTTTAGACCAGACTGTTATTCCACGTGTTGTAGTCCCACATACATATACTTGTGTACAGTCATATTTCTTATCAAATTTGATGATTCTAAAACCGCACAGTTTATACTGTACATCAATTTTAATGTCCTACATAATCATCCTTTTCCAATCGTTCCTATGCAGACTGTTTCTTTGACAATGCAAATCGCATGCTGCATGACCAGAAGGCTATTTATCTTCGACTTTAAAGCTAAAGACCAGTTATGGTCATGCGATTGCATTGTGAAAGAAACATTGTGAAATCGATCAGAAAAGGTTGATCATCTAGCGTAGATGTACTGCAAGGTTCTGGAATCATCAAAATGAAAAGAAATTTGGCCAAGTCTTCATAAAGTTAGAAGCACTGTACACAGAAAGATGTATATGGGACTAGACACACGTGCGCGACACGCGCATTTCATATCTCTCAACAGGCGAGAGATACACTAATTTACCAAATATATCAATTAGTAGGCGGTTTCCCGTCAAAATTGTTATCATCATGTAATATTCAAAACATAATCTTTCACATGATTGGTAATACGAGCTTCCATTTCATTTTTTGAAATTGGGGCGTTTCCAATACTGGTCTTTTCCTTTAATGCGACCGCGCAGTCAATCATATCTGCCCGCCCCAATATGAAGGATGATGTCATTTCGTTGCAGGGGAGGGAACTATGCCTCTGGGATGGGCATGGCTAACGTATGACGCAACAATAAGAGCATGTTAACGACATAATGCGCGGTTTAACAAAAATTGCATCATGGTCCCGAACTGCCAACTTTAATCTCATGTAGTAGTGCCCGTTATTTGAAAAAGGAAATAACATGTGTGATGATTATTTTATGCAGGACATTTAATTTTGGTGCAATTTTAGCACAAAGTGGGGTGAAATTGGAATAATCACCAACCCTTCCCTAAAATCTATCCCTTACCGAACTTGGTCCCCACCCGATCCACCCCCCCCCCCTCTTTCTTTCTCTTCATCCCTAATTACCACCATTTACCATTCCACACAATTCGAATACTGACTAAACCCCTTAGCTTTGCTTTTTAGTAGATCCCCCACTTTATTTAGCTTTTTTAAAGAAATTATCATACTTATGATTATCTTTTGTTATAACTTTTACCATGTACATTACGTTCCTTTATTGTATGATTATATAATTATTATTATGTTATTTCTGATAAAGTGGAAACAAATAAACTTGAAAATTGAGACTATAACTCCCACCCCGCCCCTCTACATCCATATCGTCATTCCAACATGCACCCCTCGCCATTAGATTAAATTGCCCACGATCATGTGATCTGAGGCCAAACGAGTTGGCACCTCGACGTTCGTGAGACGTGAAGAGATCAACCCAATTTATTCCTCACAGATGAAACCATTGTGCAACGAGCCTTAATGTCGGTCACATTTAAAATGATGAGGTGGTGGAATAATAGGGCGCGACTGAAATATTTAGGGGTCTAGAGTGTCGTTTTGGCTGGGTTATATTGAAGTATTCATTTCCATCGCATTCTACGCCCATAAAAGAATTTTGTGATATCAGTATTCATATTTCATTAATAGCCAATGTGTTTCACACAAATAAAGCAATTGTGCAATGAGTAGTAATGACGGTCACATTTAAAATGATGAGTTGGTGGATTAATTAGGGGTCTTGTGTCGTTTTAGCTTTGTTGTATTGAAGTATTCATTTCCATCGCATTATACGCCCATAAATGTATTTTGCGATATCAGTATGTTTATTCATTAATAGCCAATGTGTTTCACACAAATAAAGCAATTGTGCAATGAGGAGTAATGACGGTCACATTTAAACTGATGAGGTAGTGGAATAATAAGAGAGAGCGACTCAAATATGTAGGTGTCTTGTTCCTTTTAGCTTGGTTATATTGAAGTAATCGTTCCCATCATATTGCCCCCTCCACATAACTGAATTCTGCTGCGAGATTAATATTCATATTTAATAATACCCAATTTTATTTGACGCAGTTGAAACCTTTTTTCAATTATCCTTAATGTCGGTCACATTCAAAATAATGATGTGGTGGAATAATGGGGCGCGACCTAATTTTTAAGGTTCTTGTTTCACGAAACCAGGTTTCAGTTTAGACTTTAGAATAGGCCAATAATTACCTATTGGTATTCATTTCCATTGTATCACATCCCCTAAAAATGAAATGAATTCTAACGATTCATATTCATATTCATTAATACCCAATTTATTTCACACAAATGAACCATTGTGCAATGAGGCGTAATGTCGGTCATACTTTAAATGATGAGGACGGAATAATACGGCGATACTGATAAGGGATTTTGTGTCGTGAAACCTGTATTAGCATGGACTTAAAACTGGTTTGAGCTTCGAATATTGGTACCGTGTTGTGTTCAAGTATTAATTTCCTTTCCATATTGTGCCCTTCGACCAATATTACCACATGAATAACAGCCAATAAACCGAAGAAAATGTGAAAATCCTCATGAAAACATAATTTGATATAGCAAATTATAACGTCGCATCACACTTGCTATGTTATTCCAGTATGTCACACGTCGCAGGTTAATTGTAAATGTTTATGTGAAAAAGTAAGGTTGAAATCTGATGTGGGGTGACGCTGAATATTTTCCACATGTTCGTCTCGATTTTGTCATGACTTGTGGGGCAACATCTTTCCCCCGACATCCTATTGTTTCGTCATTAACGGGCCTGCCAGAAAGAGCAAGGCCTTGAATGATTCTAATCTCCCGCTCTTTTTCTCATGTGCCGTAGGGGCGTAGGTCAGTGTACACGATCGCAAAGGTTTTCGAAAAATAGACCTCTTGTAATCTCAATATACCCTTTTATATCACCTGTATTGATATGTGTCAATGTATACTTGCAATGATGTATTACGTATTCCGAACATGGTATGATGACCATTTTGCAAACAAAGTGCATTCGTGGAAGAACTAACAAACTTAATGTTTCACTTTGCCAATTCTTTTACTTAAATTTGTTACAAAAATTATTCTTATCCTCTTTTAATTTACAGATACAACACTAAATCCGCGCTAGTTGGAATGGCCTAGTCGCGCTCGTATAGACGTACGCAGGGAGAACGGAACATTTTGAGCCCGACTTTTGGGGCTAACTCGTCACGGATTTTTGAACTGATTTATAGGTAAGTTCACAATAAATTACTCATTCTTCTTTCGAAATACCAAGAAAAACATTCAATTTTGTAAACCAAGTACTGAACTTTTTCCCGAAATTTTTTATTTTACCATTTCTAATGTAATACAAATTTCTTTTTGCACGGAAGTCACAACATTTGATGTTCGTTTCGTCTAATGCTGAATTTTTACTAATTTGTTTCTGTTTTACGAAATGAAAACATTGGAAAGTTGAAAAGGCGTGAAGAAATTGTGGGTACAATAAGTCTTGGAGAAAGGCTAAATGTAGGGGATAGCAAGCTATGCTCGATTAGAGCAAGCGGGTCTCATTAATCATGGTTGAACGATGCAAGAAATGCTCCGATTGCGACGGAGAAACAGGGAAATTGGAGAAAAGACGTGAAGAAAACGCCCGAATGACAACGGAGGAGAGAGAGGGAGAGCGAGAGACAGATGCAGATGGGGGAGGGGTGAAAGAGTTGAGAGAGAAGGTAATATTGACTGAGCGATGTTTCAAACGTTCGGCGCGGCAAAGACGCGCGCAAGATATTGCCAAGAGCCTTTAACACGTAAACTGAAGAAGAAGAAGAAGAAGAAGAAGAGAGAGAGAGAGAGAAAGGTGATTAATGCACTTTCGGGGCTTTTCTTCGCGTGATTGCGAAAGAAAATTAAAGTAACTGAAACAGAAACTTTGTTACTTCTAGGTCGGGAAGTGGAAACAGAGGCAAAACATTCGCACGTTATGAAATGAATAAAGGATAATTTGAGGAAGAGAGAGAGAGAGAGCGAGCAAGATTGAGCAGAGATATTGCAGGCGCCAGACATGATAGATTTAGGAAAGTAGTGAACAATATCTTGGTCATCAAAATGATCATGGTACTTTGATGAAAACAAAACAAAAAGGATGTTATGGATTGATAATAGAGGAGCCTTCCAAGTTAGAGAGAGAGAGAGAGAGTGAGAGAGAGAGAAAGAGAGAGAATAGTGAGGGTGACTAGTTAGCTAGAGGGTGAGGGAGGGGGAGAGAGAAGTTGGGATGCAAGAAGAGAGAGGTGGAGGAGAGAGAAGTCGTGGGAGAGCGTTTTAGTTTTACGATGAGAGAGACTTCAGGAGAAGAAGATAGAAGGGGAAAGAGTGAGAGAGAGAGAGAAAGAAAAGAGATAAAAAGGCGCGCCAAAATCCGCACTCACTTTTATTATGGTCGTCTGCCAGGAACGTGATCATGGATCGTCTATCAATGAACGATCGGCAAATTGTCGTCGTCACTCATCAGGCTCAAATTGCAGGATATGGTTGCGTCCAAACGACAAAAAAAGGAAAATAAAAGCTAAAACATTAGGGAGAGGTGGGGTAAGGGGCATTGCCGATGTATTTCCAGACCTACTCGAAGCCGTACGTAGTATTGTTTCGTTGCAGCTTTGTCATGTTTATGCTTGTGATGAAGTTCAGAAGAACGTACCGTTACCGTACAGTGTCTGTCAAATTGCACGATTTTGTGCATCTGCCATCTGTAACTTCCATTCCTCTCTCATTGTCTTACCATGGTCCATGGTCTTACAAATCGCACCAGTCCTTTCCCCATCGCTGTTGTTGATGAAGAAAATAATCACCTCCATCACTTACAGCTCTACTGACGGTACTTCCGTCATTCCTTTGGCCAAAAAAATGCCGATTTGCTCGGCCGCCTCATCTAGACATTTGAAGGGAGAAATTTGTAGTCCATATCGCCGTAATTGCCAACATGGTGTGTCAGATCTCGATACATTCCTACATTGAAGGATTGTGCTGTAGCTACAGTGGACACAGGGGCACACGCCCCCCCCCCCCCAAAAAAAAAATAAATAAATAAAAAAAAAAATAAAAAAAAATCAACAAAAAAATCAAAAAAACCTAACAAAAAAATCAAAACAAAAAGAAAATCTTTAGAGAACAAAGCAAAAAGGGGAAAGGAAACGTAAACATGATCGTTGCATTCCACACAATACCTACTGTATGCAACTTTGCAAAAAATATCTCCTACTTTTCGTTCTCTTCCATTTCATGTACCTGGTAATGATATCCCCCATGATGCCATTACCTCTCCAATGGCTGGACTCAAGGGGGAAGGGAAATGGGGCATTGTTTCCACTTAATAGTCTTCTCGCGACAAAAAAAAAAAAGAGCAAACACCCCACCCCGCAAACACCCCACCCCGCAAAAGTTCTATCCATGTCGCCCCCCTCCCCCATCCCTCCCTCCCCCATGCACACATAATGATTATGTGCAAAGGAGCTCGTTTTTTAAGTTGATGACTTAGCAATCACTCCCGTATCAATAGCGAAATGATTATCATAATTAGCGAAGAGATACAGAGGTCAAGTGTTATTTTCTCTACGTCTCTTCTCCTTATCTCCGTTGATAATAAGTAGGTGACATGTAATATGTATTCATCGCAAGCGTGATGGCATGACAAAATTATATAATTATTCCATTGTCTAAGGCGGTATTTTAGGGGTTCTTAAAGGTAAAGACCAGTATTGGTAACGCCCCAATTTCAAAAAATGAAATGGAAGCTCTCATTACCAATCATGTGAAAGAATATGTTTTGACTAATACATGATGATAAAAAATTTGCCGGGAAACCGCCTACTAATTCATATATTTGGTAAATTTATTTCTCTCATGGTCGTGTGAGAGAGATAGGGTAGTCCCATATACATCTTTCTGTGTATAGTGCTTGTAACTTTACGAAGAATGGGCCAAATTTCTTATCATTTTGATGATTCCAGAACCTTGCAGATGCTAGATGCTAGATGATCAACCTTTTCTGATCGATTCCACAACGTTTCTTTCACAATGCAATCGCATGACCATTACTGGTCTTTACCTTTAAAATAGTATCGTATCATTCGTTTGTTATTTCCTGCCAGAATAAATACGCGTATTCCCTTTATCGCGAATATAGGCATATACCTAGTCGGAGCTTCCTGGAGTCTGTCGAACCTATCTTTCACACTTTTTCGTGGTTGACGTCACGGTCGAATAAATTATTTTAAAACGACACAAGATTGATTATTTCCTTGTAATTAAACTATTTTGGGAGGAAATTGTACATGCTGATAAAAATGGTCGAGATGATCATGTACCATGATAGGCCTATACGATTTGTTTAGGTCTTCTGCCCAATGCTCATGTCATTATAAAGGAATTAATGAAGAATGTTTATGAAATTTAATCAACATGGAATAAACCCTGAACCTAAAAGAGTCATTCAGTATTTATGTCTTCCTCTCTCTTTCTATCTTGAAATGGAAATAAAGTAATAAAATATTCATGGATAACATCGCCCAACCTTGTATAATATACGTATGATTTAAGTGCTACTTTGAATTGGGGCATTATCGTTTCGAGCTTGAGTTGTTAACCGGGAATATTTGTATTACAGTGTGTGGTTATCGCCGAGTTGTTTTACTTTTCGCTCCGTTTCCTCAAAAGCTTTTTATCCGTGATTGATTGCTCATTATGTGCGGTTATGGCAGTTTCTATAATTGGCGGCCTGCACGCAAGCAAGAACTCCCATGTCCAGCCAAAGGACGGAGATAGTTCAGTATGGTCACCCTTGTTGTTCCTTGACTGTCGATAGCAAACACCAGAGTATCTGGTATTTGAGGGGGGGGGCAAGTGGCCAATTTGCCCCTCATTAATAGATTTCTGATCAAGAAAATAATGCAGCCACCATTTATACCTCAGTAGTTGTGAGTCAGGAATTGAACAATATTGTACGCGAAAAAGCAAGACTCATTCTCAAAGGACTTGCTTTTTCTTCTAAAGTAACTATGCCATTTAGGGCGAACACCCCCCCCCCCCCGCCATCTTAACCCTGGATACGCCACTGATAGTGATGGTGAGTTATTCCAGGAACGGCTTCACGTTACTGGCCGATGATCTCCATGCGACGGAAAGCTACTCCGTCCGTCCCAGCAGTATTTCAAGTCAAGTCAAGACCCAAGTGGTATGAGTGAAAAGTGCAAATTGGAGGCGAGGCGTGTTGGGTTGTCTGCGTTTTCAGACCAAGCTTCGATGTTATTAACTATTTGCCCAAGAGGAAGTGGGTGAAAAAGTACTCATTGCATGAGAAGCGTCCAACTATCGAAACTTCGAAAGATTCATAACGGTTATTTTATGCGAGATAAAAATGATTTCGGTTTCCAAAAGTTTATAAAGCCTGTCATTTTGTGGTCACCGTTTTGGCCTTATTTACCACTGATCGTATCGTAAAAAGGGTCGTAATGAGAGACCAAGGGGGTCTAAATGCGCGGGAAAGCGGGTCGCTCTTCTGATTTTGCATGATTTTTCATGCACTAGTCTGGGACGCCTGGAGGGAGGAATCAGAGTTATCGTGATGAAAGAAAGAGAGAGAGAATGAGGAATAGGCCAAGAGAAGAGAGAGAGAGAGAGAGAGAGAGAGAATGAGAGAGAAAAGAGGGAAAGATAGAAAGAAAGAGAGAAAAGGGGATAGAGATACAGAGAGGGTTAAGAAAGGGTGGATGAAGGAAGAGATCGAATGAGAAAAAAAAGAGAGAGAGAAAAAAAGAGAGTGCAAGGACGAAAGATGTGGGCGGTGTAGAAGGAGAATGATTGAAGATGGGGTGAAGGCAAATGGGTGTAAATAATTGAAGATTTTCATCAACTTATTATTTGAAACCTCGAGCATTATGACATTTGAAAATTGATGGTGAGGTAAAATGTATGTCACCTCTTAATCAACAGGAGCTTAAGTCTGGTTATACATGAAATATATCTACATAATAGGTTGTGTGAATGACAGGTGGACCGTGGAAGGAAGAACAAATAATATTTAAAACCAGAGTGCAGAGTAAGGGGAGCATGTTAATGAAAGAAAAGAGTAATCTCTCCCAAAAATGTGAATAGTCGCAATATTCAATCATCTTAAATTCTTATACTGTGCCTTGCCTTATGCTTTGTGCCTCAAGTAGAAACTGGAAAAAGGGGAGTGTAATTTGATTGCCATTGTTATTTTTACGTTTGACCATTTCTTGCGCGCGAAGAACGATGTAAAGGAGAAAGAAAAAGTAGGAGAAGAGAAGGCGGTATTCCGGAAACTAAAATATAATTTGAGACAAAAATCGAAATGGTACTACAGGGCACGAATCGATGGGTTGGAGAGGGCGAAACAAACAAACCGTTGCTGCGTCACGCATTAAGGGGGAGTTGGGGGGAAATGCCAGAGGCGTTTTACTGCATATTACTGTTGCTGAAGCGAAGTGTGTAAAATATTACAAAATGTTCAATTCGTCCATTCCATATTCGGTACTGAACATCATTGCTTTCTGAATAGCCGGGACGCTCGAAATGAATCAAATTTATACAAAATCATGAGTTTATTCTTCAATATGATCGCAACAAAACATTAGAAAATTGAATCTAAGCTCCCAACTCCCAAGACAATTTCAATAAAGTACCGGAGTGTGATGTCATACTCTGGGCTAAGTTGTCAAGGTTGCTAGTCCCAAACAATTTAAATGGCGTGGTGATCACTCCAGCGCCAAACACAGAATTTGCCCTGTTCCAGCCTGGCCCGCTGCGTGAACGATGTCACGGTAAACCTAATGCGCAGGCTGTGTTGTTTAGAACGCCGAGGCAATGTAGCCTGTAGCCTAATGCGTCCTCTTTTCAAATTTAGGAACGTTACAATGACGTAATCCGAACATGATTTCTGAGGCAGTATAAAAGGGTTTTGACTTTTCCAAAGTCTACGATGGTGTTCTTCCTCTTTAACTTTTTTTCTTCAAAATGATACAGCAATATTTCACAAGTTGTTTCAAATAGCGATGTTAATGTCTCGGTTTAAATGCGCAGTCGATTCTTGTATTGAATTTGAAATATCTTTCATATTGGGCCCCGAGTATTATAATTATGACCTCTTTCCACGCAAGACACCGGACTGGATTCATTTTGTGAGTTCATGACCTGAATACCGGCGTCCTTCTTTTTGCAAAGGGCTCATGCCGACCCCGCATTTTTGTCCTTCTTCCTCGGCATCCTCTTTCCGATTCGCTCCCCATCCGTCACCCTAAAAATGCCTTTATTACTATTTAAAATGAAGCGATCTTTTTGATGATGGCAAGCAATCATACCATGAAAGTGCCTTGAGAGGTGTTCAATATCACCCTCCTTAGTCATCGTAGCAACCTAAGTATTCCTCGAAAATTGGTCGGAACCTTGCCTTAGATCGAGATGCGGCATCTCGTTTGGAAATAGACGGATATGGAGATGAGAGTGAAGAAAACAAGCCTCACGGTTGCTTTATTTGCATCACGCTGTAAAATTTCTCCGTCGCGACGAAAAGGAAAATGTTCTAGGTTGATTTTTTTTCTCTCGCTGGAACTGAGAACGTTCTGCAGAGTTTTGCTTAGGACGTGTGTAATAACATGTGTATAGAGGGAGACGGGGATTATGAAGGAGGAGGGGGGGGGGCTTATTCTTGTTCCGTATTCATGATATTCTTGTTGTATTCTTATTTCATTCGATGCAGTTTGAAGAGCTCATTTTGAAACTTTACCTCATAATTCCCATCCTTTTCCACTGTGTCTGGGTATTTCAAACTACAAGTAGTTCATTATTCGCCACGTGTTTCAGAATATATTATGTCAACGTTTATGACAAGGGTTTTCAATTCCACTTCATGTGAATTCGTCATCTTCTTCTCCTTTTCCTTCTTGTTTTTCTTCATGTTTTCTCCTCCTCCTCCTTCCTGTTCTTCTTCTTCTGCCTGTCTTCGCCTTACTAAAAGTGCAAGGGTCAAATGCTATTCAGATCACCCGTATACCAATGCATCTATACGACGTATTCCTCTGTCAGCCTATTGGCGTTTTTCTTTTCTCTTGTTGGTGTCTTACGAGCTGTGCATGCGAATCGTTTTCTGCCGATAGTTCCACCGCACCAACGGCTAAGCGACGCCAAGCGTGTACAAATAGCATGCGACATCACGCCTCGTCTTTGGCTACCAAAAAATGTATCAAGTTGCGTGCACGCACCGCCAACCCAAGGCCGTGGCGTTGTGGTAGGGAAAAAAGGGAGATATTATACGCGGCGCCATAGTTAGCCTCCACGCAAGGCGCACTGATTAATTTCGCATATTTACGGTCGATTATTCAGCCCCGGTTGATGGCTTTTCGGCTTTTCATATCGAGTGGTTTTGGAATTCATAATTTGTTATGACATGGCTTGGTATTCTGTTAGAATTATGCTGCTTAAATATAACCCTAATTAGCTTTGAAGTGCCTACTGTAAACAAAATTGTTATCTCTTTAAAACAAACGTGTCTCCTATTCATTCATTCTCTTCCCCCATTGACATAATGTGTATATATCTTGTTTCCTCTCCTCTTATCTCTTCTTCCTGTCTCTTTCTTCTCTCTTTCTCTCTCTATTTCTCTCTCTCTTCATCTCTCTCTCTTCATCTCTCTCTCTTTCTCTCTCGCCTCTCTTTCCTCTCTCTCACTCTGACTCTTTCTCTCGCGATCTCTTTCTCTTTCAAACCCCGTGCCATGCATTTAAAAGAGGTCGCAACAATTGCCTGTCGGGTTGTATACGGATACTCGTTCTATAATTGCAGTCCACGCTAATTGATCAAATCCGAATGTAGGTTAAAGATTCCCTCCTACTTAAGCGAAAATAACTCTAACTTTAATCTTTTTTTCTCCCGAAGATGATGCTGTTTCTCTTTCAAAGTCCACTTTAATTCCTTTATCTCCTTGTTTACTCACTTCTGTAATAGTTTGGTCTATTAAACTTGTTTTTCAATTCGATAATTTGCCCCTCTCTCTCTCTCTCTTTCCCCCGTTATCTGTTTCATGTCTGTCTCTCTAAAACTCAGTCTCTTCCTCTGTAACTATTTCAAAGACTGTGTCACTCTGTCTTTCCCTCTCTTTCTCTTCTTGCTCGCTACGTCTCGTTTTCACGTTTCCCTGTTATTCCATCGTTAGCCGTAATTCATTATTGCCAGATTTTTGTGAGATTTCACTCAACCACTATCATTTTTAATCGGATACTGTATCACGACCTTCACGTCACGCCCACGTGCTTTTCTTTTTAGATCTCTTTCTCTCTCCTTCCCTTTCCCTCTCTCTCTTCCTCTCTCTCTCTCTCTCTCTCTGTCTCTTTACCCTTCTTCCTCCATCACCCTTGCTCTATTTCTTTTCTCTCTTTTAAAGTTAAACATATTCCTCTTTCTCTGTTTCTCTGTTTCCTCTCTCTGTCCAACCATCTTCTCTCTCTCCATCCACCCCCTCTCTCTCTCTCTCTCCCTCTATCCCTCTCTCTCTCTCTCAGCTTTTCTCCTATTACATTTTCCCATCCCTCTCTTTGACTAATGAGACCAGCAAGGCTTATATTCCGCTCTGCTCTCCATTTCTTTACCATATTTTTTCGTAAGCGGTCGAAATTGTAGCGAATCCGTTCCATTAAATTCCTGTCGCCACCGCTGCTACATCGGCGCTCTTCTTTCTCCTAAAACCCCCGGACATCAAAGAGATAACGCGAATTGATGATGCTCGTAATCTGCTGTTCTGTTTCCATAGCAACGCATCTTGCTGGATTTCGCAGCGGAGACCTCCTTTCTATTATCTTTTCGCTTTCTTCCCAGCGGAATTATTCACTCATCGCCGCACTCTCGTCTCCAAAGTTTTGCGTTAAGTCATGTTGCCCTCCTTTCTATTTTTCCTTTCCCTAAAAATTACCTCACTCTCTTATTCATTCTATCTCTCTCTCTCTCTCTCTCTCCCTCCCTCCTCTCTCTCCTCTCTCTCCTTCCTATCTCACCCCCCCCCCCCCCCATCTCTCTTTCTCTCTCTCTATTTCTCTCTTTCTGTATTTTGATGAATTATTCGCCGCTATTATTGATCACAGAAACCACACAATTTAAGCATATCAAATTGATTAGATTGATAAAGAAACGAATTAATCACGTGTGTAAATTCGTGTTTGTAATAGCAACTATGCTTTACATGACACCGGCAACTCTGCGAGAAAGTCTAATTAATAAGCCCACGTATTTTAATGTCATTACACGCTCCACATCGTCTTCGGATAGACCTACATTTTGGTATGTACAATGTAACGTAAAATGTGGTTTTAAATGCGTACGAAAATTAATGACGCATTCTCCGTAGAAAAAAAAATCTATTCTGATTCTTCGTTGTCCTTTCCCCTCAAATTATAAAGGGGTGAAAAGAAAAATACGTCAACATTTGTAAGCGCGCTAGGAAACTAGAAATAGCATCGCCAATTCCCCTCTTTTATTGTGTCTGCATTTAGCTTCAGAATTACGAAGTACGTTTATTTTCCCTCTCCGGTCGATATGAAAGCTGTAGATCTCCTCTGTGGTCAGTTTGATAAGAGATTCGATTTGGTTTATGTAATTTGTCTTTGTTCTGAATAAATTCCATATTTATTTTCGATGCACATTACACATTTACAAAACCTTGCACAGAAGGTATGGCATCGAAAATAAATGTGTGCAGAAAATGGTTGTTATAAGCGAAAACTATTCAAATGTGACTCCCTAAAGTTTGAATGAAATTCTGTTAGTTTAACCATTGACCCTATGAAAATCTCATATTTCGTCACTCCTCTAAATGTCAATAAAACATCTCAAATCGTTCTAATTCTGATTTTGATAGTCTAGTATTGGGGGATTATAAAGGGATTAAAGGTAGGTGGGTGTAGGCGTGCACAAATTAGGACGAACGGACAGATAAAGCTTAACAGATTAAGAACAAGAATTAGAAGGGGAAAGGGGGGAGTGCAGAAGTTGAAGATGAAGAAGGAAAAGAAAGCAGGAAGATGAATACGAAAGAGAAGATGATGATGCGGAAGAGGAGGAGGAAGAAAAAGATGGGAATAAGGATGACCTTTCTGGCATCCGTGGGGCGTGAAATTTTCTCTTTCGCTCGTGTCTGCTAATTTTGAAGGCAGTCAAAACCCCGAATGACATTTTCCCCGAACTGCAGCGTTACTGTTGCGCGCGTTTCTACCGATCCGTGCCCTTCAGAATATGAAATGCATCCCCCCTCATTAGCATCGCGTCCGGGGAGCAAATAAGTAAAAGTGGAGGAGTAGGATGAGGGAGAGAAAAGGAGAGGATGGGAGACGGAGAGAAGGGAGAGATGGATAGAAAGAGAGAGAGAGAGAGAGAGAGAGAGATAGAGAGAGGGGCGGCGCAATACCGCGATACCGCTATTTCACTAATGAATATGGATTCGCACTTTCTCTGCTTTTGCTTTAATTATTCCATTAATATATATAAAGAGTTGAAAGCATTTACCGTGAACTGGAACGCCAAAGATATTTTTGGGGAGGAAAATGAAAAAAAATAGTCGTCCTTTTAACATAAAAGATTAGTGCTGCCCATACTTGTGTGTAGTGACCGGTAGTGACACACACAAGCACACACGCACGCACGCACATTTAGCTTCCACATCCCTCTCTTTCTCACCGCATCTCCTTGTGAATGAAATCCCCCCCCCCCCCCATCTCTCTCTTCCTCTCATTATTTTGTACATCTCCCCTCTCCTTCGCTCTCTGCACTTCTCCCTCGTTTTTATCCCTTCTCTCCTTTCCATAATCTAATACTCTAAAAGGGGAAACCAAGATGATATTTTATACATGAACTCACGCGACGGGTTTTCTATCTTCTCCTTCGCGTATAACCCGCCCCTCTCCTCAATTACTTCCCCTATGCGACGACCATCGATTATTTAAGCGATTTAGATCAACGTGACTGCGAACCTACCGCGAGCACGGACCCACCAGCTCTCGTCGTTCTACGCGAGCGAAATGTGAAGAAGTGTAGCAAGTACATAAAGATTGCGAGTAATAGGGGGGGCGGGTTTACCTGAAGCTTACGAAAAAAATGCACCCACCGCGTTTTCATTCTTGACTTTTACTTCAAGAAAAATCACGATGAATAATTTACTTCTAACACCTGTTTTTATAAAAGACAACTTGAACCATATCACATGCCAAGTACTGTTGTTTTCTATAGTTGTGTTTTGATTGGGGGGAAATAAAGGTGAAAGGTTTAATACTAAATCAATTTTGAACTTCTACATACATACAATTACAAAATGTAGTTATCTTTCATAGTTAGGTATAGGTATATTGTTATTCATGACTTAGATTACTATAATCCACAATACAACTCCCCCCACCACATCCCCCGCCAGATCCCCCCCCCCCTCTCTCTCTCCCCTTCCCTTCTCCCCTTCTCTCTTTCTCTTTCTCTCTCTCGCATTCTCTCTCTCCATCTCCCCCTCTCTTGATGTAAATGCACCGCGGGCTCAACTGTATATACATACTATTGTGTTTTTTAATTTAGCTTCATAAATGATGTTGCCCCCACTCCTCCCCCCCCCCCACCCCCTCCCCCTAGAGGAACGACGCGACTGTGCGATGTGAGCACAATAAAAACAGTAATTTATTAACAAAAACTTAATTTTAGTCACGAATCTAATTAATATTTGAGTAGGATATTCGACATAACGACATGACTTTTTAAAGGCTGCGACGAAAGATACTTCATACCCTCGTACACCCCTTAAATTCTTTGATCGTCTTCGCCCAGCTTACGACGTGCTCGGTTTGTTTCGCCCTCGGTCGTATTTCTTTTCATCGCTTCCCTCGTGCGTGACAACCCGATCTCTCTTCGTCGTTTGCTCGCTAAGCTTTGCGCATCGCTTGTCATAGAATATGCCATTATAACTCAGCCGACTGACATCGATTCCTTCGGTCTGTTTTTGCCCTATTTCTCCTCCGGGCCCCCCTAAAAACATTTACCCCCCCCCCCTCTTTACCCCTCTCCTCCCCTATATTTCGTCCTTTCTATATATATGTTTTATTTTCCAGACGTTGTGTAAAACAGCCTCTGAGGAACTAATACTTCAACAGGCTCTGCCTCTTTTCTCGTGCCATTAATAGTGTCTTGTTTCATTGTATATTTGTTTGTAATATTTTCATTTTATTATGTTTTGCATGAGATATAAAATCATTTGAATTTTCTATTACGAAAGGCTAATTATGTAGGTCATGACAAATAAAGATGTATTATACGTTTTGGGAATGCTGTAAAACGTATTTTATATTAAATGCACCGCTCACAGATAATGATGCATGGGACTACAGACGCATGATGGCGTCAAAACTTGTTCATATTCTTTATTAAATAAACTATATATATATATATATATATAGTCCAATCGCTAGGACAACGACACTGCAAGATCAATCCTTTTCACGTGACATTGCTACTGTGATATTTTTCCACGAAGGAATTAAAAGGGAAATAAAAACTATCACAAATTATTATTCATCTTCAACCGTACTTAAAATTAACGAGAAAGGCAATGTGCCTTTACATTTGTTTAAAAACCCTTCCATGCACATTCACATGCACGCCACGAAATGCGTTTGGGTGCAAGGCGTTCACAATGCGTTATTCAGGCACAGCGGAGCACCCCAATTACCGTGCGATCGACTCTCGTCCAGTAAACATCATTTGCATAAAATCAACAATTGTGTACCGATCGATGCGAAAAAAAGTAAACGAATTTCGAAGGCAAATTCTTCATTAATGTAATGAATATCAGCAATCAAAGCTACTAAATCGATTATTTAATAAATTTGCAAGACACTCATGTGTATGAAAAGAGTTATTGATGCACCGAAAATGTGAAATTTAAGGGATAATTTTGACGAAAAAAAACGAACAAAATGAGATACGAAATCACCGTAAAATTCACCATTTTTTCTAGAGCGCAAAAAAAATGCCTCGTATGACCAGGAAGCAAATTTAATAATCTCAATCCTTGTGAAATATCTCTTTTCATAGTTGCTTGATAGGGTCGTATCAGAGAAACACACACCCCAATGTCCGAATCTCATCGAACAAAAAATATCCTTCGTGTGCGCAAAATGTTATGACTAGTCCCATACATTCAAATGTGTGTTATGTCTAAACCTCGCGTGTGCGTTGGTTATACATGTCTTGCCGGCCGAATGCACACGTGCACTCCAATGGCCCAGTATTTTAGGCAAGATGGATAGGTCTCTTCTTTTCAATAAATAATAAAACAAAATTAATAATGTATTGCTAGTACTTTGAAATAATGATTTTATTTCATTGTGTACATGTTGGGTTTACATCTCAATAGTAGAAAGGGGTAACCGTTGAAAGTGACTGCGGTTTCCTGTTAAAATACATGTACATTTTCTGCTATAGCTATAGTTTGCGCAGGATTTTACACCACTAAAATTGTTTCTTTCTTATCATTACTTTGGATAAAGACAGTGCTAGTGTCGTTACCTGGCCCTACCTGGTAAGGATGAAACCGACGATGATTTTGTCGTACGAAATAAACAATTTTCAGTTAAATTTTGTACGACAGAATGGTCAGAATAAAATTGTAGATGCTTTCACGATAACAACATGCAGACAGAGAAGTCATCAACTTCCTTGGTATAATCACAAGGAGTAACTTGAGCAAAATTTGTAAATTTTGTACAATAATCGCACAAAGTAGTTGATTTTATACGAATTTCCTGCGATCATCTCACGACAGTCCCCTGAAGGATGTGTGATTGTCGCAAGAAATTACACCAAGTGTTTTTGAATTGCCAGCGAGTACATGTTGAATGGTTCCTTTTTTTAATATTTATCAACACAAACATTGCAAAACAAGCCACGAAATCCCCCAAATTTTTGTTGTGAACCTGTCATAGGTAAATCGCGACTAAGGAGTACGTGCTTCTCCCATAATTTTACCAAAACAATGCAAAAAATATTTGATATTCTGAATGGTTCTATTTTCAATGCATCAATCCTATGAATATTAAATAAATATTTGAAACAAATATTGATCGATTACTTTTGTTATTATTTATCTGGGTTAATTACCCCCACCCCCTTCTTTATTTCTCCCCCCCCCCCACTTTCTTTCTATCGCCTTCTAATTTGTGAACTCGTACACACAATTCAAAGTCTGCAAACTGTCAATTAATTTTTCTTATTTTATTTGTTCCAAATACAAGTGAGTATTTTTTTAAACATTTATGTAGGCACAAACACACATATGTACTACATACATGTAGTAGGAAGTGTCCATTTAGCACATCTATTAGTACAATACATTACATTACTCGATCAGTACCTCTCGATCATGACAGGTATCTTTGGTTACTCAAAAAATAGCAATGAACTTACATTATAATGCAGTATACAAATATGTACAAGATTTATTTTTGTATCTGTGAATTGTATGGAGACAAATCACATTTGTGGTGGCAAGTAACCTTTTCCGCTACACATGTGATATAAATCTGATTATCAATACAAGATTTAATACCCTTACCAAGAAACATAACCAAAACTTATATTGTAATTCCTCTATGTTGAAAGTATATAATTATTGCATATCAAGCACTAGATTATATTCAAAGAAACGTTCTTTGGTGTGCTGCAGATGAAAACATAAAAAATATATATACAGAATTGTTAATCCTTGCTGTACTAACACAATATCTTAGCTCGCATCTTTGCTCACTTGTTGACATGGAAAAGAAAAATAATGCACCTTTTAAAAAATCTCCATTAACAACTTGAGAAAACAAATAATCATGAGACTTCAATCCTATAACAATATCATTGTAAGATATGTCTGAATGATGTGAGAAAGGACACTGCTTTCCTGGTTAAAAAAGCGAGAATCTGCGTCAGATTGTACAACCAATTCTGAGTTCTTTGCTATAGATTTGTATGGTCTTGAGCTGAAAGATTTTCAATGATGGATATCTTCATACTAAAGGGACATTTGTACAAATCTAACCCTATTTCATTCTTCTCTTACCATCAGCTCAACAACAGGGCAGAAGAGAAATGTGGAAGCTCAAAGTAATTTCCGTAGAGTTAGACAAAGTACATGCAGCACTTTAACAGTAAAATTAGTATGTAATCTCCAATCCATGGAAATAATTAAAGCCTGATAAGATGAATATATGAAATCTCATGTGCAATATTATACGCATCATCTCAGAACTTGTCATGAAAACCGGATACATTCGTTATCTAGTCATCTAGACATAATACTTTTGCATTATACATCTTAACAGAGATTTTTTTACTTTCGCCATTTACATCACATTTTAACAAATACATCTATGTTCAGGAAAGCACTGATTAGAACATAATAACTTATCTACGAACAGGAAAGCACTGATGACAAACATAATAACTTGTCTTTGATAGAAGTTCAAACTCTGAAACCTGAGGCATGATCTCTTAATACTTTTAAATCGTATCTTTGGTACATGCAGTATTTACAAAATGTTACTAGTACTACTTTAGAGATAAATTTGAGTTTTGGTAAAAATCTAAAAAAAATCACAGAATCTAACGAAACTTACACTGAATGTTCAAGATTACAAATAAATGTCATGTGCCAAACAATTTTGGAAGAAATGTATACTGGCTGAGTACGGTAGTGAGCATAGAAAGATAAGGAAATCAAGGTAGTACTAGCTCCGACACCATGTGTGTTGTCCCATATACATCTTTCTGTGTAAGTGATTGTTACTTTACCAAGACTTGGCCAAATTTATGATGATTTTGATGACTCCAGAACCTTGCATTACACACCAATACTTACATGCTATATGATCAACTTTTCTGTTCCATTCCAAACCTTTTCTTTCACAATGCAATCGCATTACCAGAACTCACTTTTATCTTTAACTGTATTGTATTGTTCTCCTCTTGTTTACTCTATACATTATCACTTTTCTCACAATATAATATTTATATACTTTATCTAATATAAATTAGATGCTTTTGGCTCCTAATTATGATATTTGCTTTAACTGATACTAAGAAACTACATTTGAAGCATGAACTTTGGTGCTATTATTTGACAAAAAACGATTGAGGCTAAAATAAAATGGTATAGGTATTTGAAATGCATTATCTCTAGTAGAATGTCAGTTGAATGTAGCAACAACTATTGCACACTAAGCATCTCTCATAGTGAATGTGCTGCCATTTTTTTTTATCTTTATGAATAAATAAGTATATAATATCTGACTATGAATTATAAATGATATCAAGTAGTTGAACATTTGTGTAATTTGAACTCAACACATAACACATCTATACCATTCTCAAAAACAGTAATCAACAAATAAGATTACATAATAAAATTCTCTTTGAAAGAAAGCCCACTACTTGCTATTTCTTTAACACTAAAATCACACACATAGAATCAAACATTGAAAGCATCAAAATCATATTGCAATTTCTGTAGTAAACCTGTGTGAATAAAATGCTCTATTGAGGATAAATTATGTTCGAAAATCCCTGTTGCAAATAACACACAAATCTAAAAGTGGCAATGACCTATCTTTGCTCATTTCAGGTAACAGTTCTTTTGCACTTAAATAATTTATTCAATGATATATTGCAATGCACAGAAATTTTGTACTGTAATAAACCAAAAATGCAGATATTGCTACTCTTTCACGGACACGTTTTGATATTGACTACAATTATCACTTTTCATGAAATATTCATGAATATTCATGAAATTATCCTTCAGCCCATTCACAGTTGCAGTTAACAAAATCTCACAAATTGACAATGAGCTATCTGATTTAAGTTCCCATATTCCATCATATCTATCTTAACAAATCAACTTGGAGACATATGCAGGGAATCACTAAATTGATGCAGCTACGTATGCAAAATATCAAGAACCATGAATATATCAATCGTCGTCGTCATTATCCTCATCACTCACTTCACTACATGCGTCCTCCACCCAAGAGATACAATCGGCTTCCTCATCCGAAACCTCCTCCTCAACATTATTATCATTGTTTAAGGCTTCCATCAATGTCTCCTCCTGAACCTGGCCTACAATGTCTGCATCCTGTGATGTCGCACCATTCAGTGGGTTGCAGCAGTGCAAGCATTCACACCCAGGCCCGCAAGCCCTATTCTCCTTCATGCACCTGCACCTTTGGGTAGAACAACCGGTTCGGCACTTGCAGCCCTTCAAAATCCAGTCTACCTGGTTCTGAACAGTAGCCTCATTCTCAGCACTGTCCCAACAGATGGATATGTTATCCCCTTCTCTCTTGTATCCATGGTCTTCTAATGTGGGGTGTATGACCAAACTGACTGGAGCTTGGGCCCAGAGCTTATACACCCAAAGGCATCTCAGCCAGTGGCGATACAGGGCGTCGAGCGATGGAAGGATGCCCTCTTCTGAGTCAGCTCGCGACCAGGTAGCCTCGCGTACAAGGCCCAGGAATTTCTCATGATGAGAAATGTCATCGATGTATTGGTCGCTTGCGACGCTCTTGTATAGCTCAAAAGGTGACTTCATTGGTTTGAACGAGGCAAAATTCTTCTTGAAGTAGACAGCACCAACCAACCTGTAAAAGGCGAGCAGTGCTTCATCTTCATTTGTAGTTACATCTGCAAGACTTCCTCTCAGTTCACCCCCTGTTACAAACTTTGTAAACTGGTATAAGGCTGTGTAAAAGGATGTCTTTCCACATCCCACAAAAAAGGAAGTGTAATCACAGCCGCTGATGATATACACTAGCTGAAGAATCAACGCTTGTGCTCCAATAGGAATTGAGTCCAAATCCGGATCTGAGTTTACTTTGACTATGAACTCATTCATGTCACAATAAGAGTGGTCTCGAACCTGCAATGACAGTTGGACCACGATGTGCTTCTGGTGGAGATGCGAAACCATGAGGGGCAGGCCAACATGGTAGGTATCGGTGTCTGGCGAGTATATTTGTATGTTGCAGCAGGTGGTCTGTTGAGCGTGAAACCACACACGACTGTCACTCTCCTCGTGGTTGGAGCCGAAGATAGGGCACTCAACAATGGTGTGAGCATTGGCAAGGAAAGCTTTGTCTCTCATGTTGTGGTCCATACCTCCAGCTGTGACTAGAATCTGCGATGGGCCAAGATATCTCTGTACCTCATTAGGAATAGCTTCACTAAGAAAATTCACCAAGAGCCGCTTTTGCTTCCTATCACCAAGGAATTTTCTCCAGTTGTTTGGGAGAGTAGTGTCTGCGGTGATAATTGGAAAAGACTCTTCTGATTCTTCTATACGGTGCTCATCCCTGCGCTCCCGCTCCAGATCTTTTGGGCTGATACCATTACGATGGGGATCGTCAAATACAACATGAACTTCTTTGACACCTCGCCGTACATGGTACATGATGTAACTCGTAACAAGACTCCTTAGGTAATCGCCAAAAAGTTTGTGACAGGTAAGCGGCGTAGTATTGATCAGGAACATTCCTTCTAAGATTACGCAATCAGGTTTCCATCCCTTTGGAAGACATTCTAAGAAGACATCACTGTATCTTCGCTGGTACACATTTGTTGTGACAGCTTTACTTCCTTTGTACATTGTGCCGTCAGATTTTGAAATGGCCAGTGGTAGCTTTATGAACTGTCCAAGAACATCGATTGGCTTCCCCGTCTTCTTTGCGTATGCGATATGACGTCGCAAACACGCAGTGACGATTCGCTTTTGTTTCTCCTTCTGGTTGACCATGACTTTCTTTTTCTTTTTTGGCAAGAATGTACGGAGTGCATTGCGCCGTCTCGGTGCCTTGGTGCTTGGCACTTGCAGGATCCGTGAAGTAATGTATGAATCCATGTCCTTCTTTCCTGTATCATAGAAAGTGGACAAATCATGCTGTTGCACATCGTCTGCAGGTACATCACTTAAAAGTGTAGTCAATACAGCGGTTCTGGGGTTTTCTAAGGCAAGGGGCGACCTTGAAAGGACATCAACATAAACCTTTACGGTCTCTTCCATATGTTTGTCATTGCGACCTGATCTGTAAGTGTCCCCTGATGGTAGAACTTGATTCCGCAACCTTTCTTGCCCCATTGCCCTGTACGGGAGATACAGGGCAAGCTTATCCATCAGCTGAGGATCGGGTTTATGGAGAGACATTTTGACATCTCTGTTGATGAGGGTTTCATGTGCTTCATCCAATGCTAGACATTGTCCTTCACGCCCCTTTAAGCTCACCACAAACCCTCCTTTCTCCAAGTGGTCGAGAATTGAAGGCGGCATTTGTAGGATGTCTGACAAGTGGCCAGGTATCAAACGAAGATACATCGGGCGATCAAATGCATGGAAGAGCGGTCCCATCATCTTCAATGCAGAAACTCGGAGGTGCCAATTGCCTGTACGAATGGCGTAGTACAGCAGCACATACGAGAGGGCATCTCGATGGATGAAATTGTGCCACATCCTGTATGTAGCATCTTCCTCGGCCTGCTTTCTAGTGAAGTCTGCAAATAGGTCAGGGTCTACTTCTTCCACGTTATACCTCCGCATGAAGGCCTGCAGCTGGGATTGGTACATTGCCTCCCATGCAGAGAGCAGAAACCTGTGGGTCCGTTTGAAGTGGCCACATGATGCCAGAGAAGTCAGAGTTGCCCCTTTGTGGTTCTTCACAGCCAGCCCATGAAGACCTGCATGCCAGTAGATCTTCATGAGCACAGGCTGTAGATTCTTCAAGATGTGCCAGTCTCCTGGAAACGGTATCAACCACTTCATGTCCTCCACATACTCCTGCTTGATTTTCACCAAGTGGCCGTAGGTCTTGGCATCCCCGACAACAATAAGATGCTCGATTCTTTTTCCTACTTCAAGGCTCTTGTGTAGATGTTGGAGGGTACCCTTGACAGTTTCAATGTCATCGGCATGCTGATTAATCACTCCCAGATAAAATGCCTTTGATTTTTCTGGAGGTGAATTAGATAAGACTTCCTTCAGGGAAGATGTTGGTGAATCACAAGCCTTCATAGTCATGAATCGGTGCACCTTGTCCTTGGCATTCTTCACAGCATCAAGCTCTTGAGGTTGAATTGCAAATTCATCTATAGTCAGGCTTGGAGGGGGAGCTCTGATGCTGGATGCCTCATAGCTATGATGAACGAATTGCCTCTCCCTGTGAAAGTCTTGCAGCTTCCTCTTTTTTTCCCCCGGTGGCAAGGGAATCTCTTCATCTTGGTTCTCTTGACATATCACTTTATATGCTGATGCATTACATTTGTCTCCCAAGAGTCGACTATTTAGTTCTCTCCATGCCCTGAAAATGTTCTCCTTAAAGACAATCAGGTCATACGAGCTGGTGTGTAGATAGCTCGACAGCAGCAGGTCAAATCCAAGAGCGTCCTCTTGAAGACTTAATGGCTCTGTCCCTGTGAAACAAGCACCAAACTGTTGATACAGGTATCGGCTACCACAGTCATTCAGTCGATAGATGTGAACAGGACATTTGGCAAGTATTGCCACCGCAGCACATTCAATAGCACTAGGGATGCAAGATTCCTTCTTTACTAACTCGATGCGGGACATGATGTCAAGGCATTCAAAAGGGAGGAGGGTGCCCAGCTCATCCATAAATGTCTCTTCATTCTCTTCCAAGACATGAATGATGTCATCCTTGAAGGCTTTCAGCATGGATTCTTCTTCATCTGCATGTGCTGTATTCATCAGAACTCCATTGTCATTCACCAGACTTGACCGTAGTTGTGGGGAGTTTCTGCGTGCTAAACACCGGTAGAGATTCTTCCTATCACGAACAACTTTTGAAAATTGAAGCGAATCAGGATCAAGTGGAAGCGCTGCAGTGCTACATGGTGTGTAGTCATCTCCTGTATTGACGATGGCTGTTGGCTGCGGGAAGACAAGTTGGTAGCTTGTACCATGCACACTTCGTGATATTGCATCAGCATGGACGACAGCATGTGGGCTCCCTTTGTCTATGTTGTCTATAGAGGCAACTCTGAATGATGGTGATGAAGTAATTTGTTCCTCCATCTTCCTTGCATGGGCAATCACCACAGCATTCTTATGCGCATCTAGGCTAGTGCGAGAAGATGTGACACCAAATCTGTTCAGCATCTGGATTAGCATTTGGGACCCGCCTTGACACTGTACAGTGTCTGCTAGCATCAGATGGAGAGGGTAATTGGCCTGGTCATTCATGATGAACATTGCATGGCATATGCTGAATAACCTCCTGGGGTCTTGGGCTGATCTTTTTGAGCTTGTGAAAGAGAAATCATCTTCTGAGTCCCTTAATCGTTGATCAGTTGTCGTTTCAGTGAGTAGGTAAAAGAAGTTCCACAGTGTAGAATCTATTTCCTGAATACTCTCATTCAGGTCAAAGTCTGTGAAGAGTTGCGTGGATGCCTTGGCTGCAAATATCTTGCTTTGTCGTCTAAGCTCACTGTTAATTATTTGAGCAGCTTTATTCAGAACTTTCTCCTTCTCTTCCGTTTCTGATTTTTCATGGCAGCTTGTTGATGCCATGGGCTTCGAGTCTTTAGTAGGAATGTTGGACCTCACTATTTGTTCATGTAGGACATGAGTTATGTGTATTCCTCGCCTCATCAGGAGAGTTCCAAGTAAAGGTTTGGATGGTACGGTTGAGTAGATCAGATGATGTCCTAATCCTTTCACGAGCTCTATCATCAGTGATTGATTTGATTTCTTGGCGCTATCTGGCACAGAATATCCCTTCCTGTCATATGCCTCTCTTATAAAGTTGTGGTAAACTTTCCCAGCTTCACAAAGTAGCAAAGGCCCTTTCTCCATGATGTACTTTCCTGTGTAGGAAACCATTTTGGAAGCAGCATACACCTGCATATCTCCATCAAAGTAGCTTGCGCTCAGATTATCTTGCTCCTGAATAACATCCTTTAGGTCTTCAATAACAGAAACCAAGTTTTCCTGATCACCAAGCCTTCTCCCATGGTTGTAGCATTTAATGCATAGACAGCTCTCTGGTGTCAAGATGATTTTCGTGCCCATATCTTCATTGAATTTGTTCAATAACTTGTAGTTCTCAGATTTCTTAGGTCCGTCCACAATCACCTTTGTGCACTGGGCACATCTCACCCGTGACAAATTTGAGAGGCGATAATAATGCATCTTGCAGAGGGATACCTGCGATGCCAATGCTGCTGGTGGACAATCCTGGAGACCCAATTTTGACGCAAAGTCACTCCATCCTCCTGTGTTGCAGTCCACATAACTTGCTTCTGTGCACTTCCCATAAGCATGAAGGAAGCATGGTCCACGTTCTTTCTTTCTTGTCTTTGGTAGTACAGGCCCAGACAAACCACGTTTAACCACTTGACGACAAGCATCACACAAGCAGGAGTCATCTTCAAGATTAAAGTGATCTTTGATAGCACACTTTTGGTCTGCTGTCCATGCAATTACATGATGGAAATTCCTAGGGTCGTCTTTCTTCAATTTTTTACAATTGGAACAAGCTTCACAAACTTTTCCAGGATGAGCAAGCTCGGAAATAGATTTCCGACCCATACTGACAAGCTTATAATAAAAAAAAAGAAACAATTTATGTACATCTGATGAATGCTAAAACTGTAACAAGCACAGGGTAGGAAATATACAGTAGGTAGCCCATAAAATAAGTTATTATGTGAAAAATCCATCAGGTTGGAAAAGTAGCGCCCTAACATATAAATTTAATTCCTATTCATGTATATGCAACCACTCTTTATTTTTGTGTGATGGCAGGCATCTGGATAGACTGTGGCTTGATTCCCCTCCACCTTCTGGAACTTGCTTGGGTTCACCTCATTCCTGTCAGCCTTCTCGAACACAGAATCTGTAATCATAAACCAATAAGAAGTTCTTTAGATGAAAATGTCTACAATAAGTCTGTACAAAGTCAACCTCACCTAAGTAGAACTACCGTAGCCGAAGTTTATTCTTATTCTTTTCCTAACTTTGTAATTGTTTTTTCAAACACAGGTCAAATGATCCAAAATTAATCCTCTTAATTCAACTCATGTAAGGTTGACTGTAAAATAAGCTCAGCTATAAAACCAGATCGAATATTGACAAAATATATACATGTATATATAAGACAGGGTCAATGAAATAAATGGGCTACCAAACTCAAAACATTCACACATCTATAACTATCAAATTGAAGAAAACAATAAACCCAAACTAACTGCATTACTGTACAAAACCATTACATTTCAATAACATCAAATGAAAACAATCGTTAAATAAGTATAAATGACTATTTAGAGTGAACATTATTTAGATAAAACAAACTGAAGCATTCCACATCGTCATTATTTCAAACAGTCCTGATCAAGGGCATCTTTTCTGGTGAACATTTTGTCAATAATTTTGAACTATTGAGCAAAACAGATTAGGTCAGCTATTATTTAAGTTATTAACATTACATAGAATTGGTCTTCTTTAACCTACCTTGGGAAATCCTCCATGTTGCCACTTCACTATCCTGTAGATTTAGTTCATGTTGACTTCAGGCCTAAAATATATAAAAGTAAAAACAAATCTTAATATAGTTTTCTATGATGTGAATCCAGCCCTTCCATAATCATTACAAATAATAGTTAAACATTAAAAATAGCAATGTAAAAAAAAAATGACTCATTTTGGACAAGCAGTCATAGTAATCAAGAATTGTTTGAAATTGAAAGTGCCAGTTGTCACACTGGGAATTTATTATTGGTGTACCTTTGACACTGAATACTAATAAAAAGCTCTTTGGAATCATTGGCACAAAAAATTTATGTCTACTAATCAGTGCAGGCATAGAAGGCCTGTGTAACGAATGGTATCCTTATTCGTTAACCTATTAAAGATGGTTAGACGTATTATCAGGATATTCCTAAATGGGTTCCATGTGATATTCCCTCTTCATCAAACCATAATCTTGCCTACCAATAATATATTTAACACTGTTATGCATACCATGCCTGGGGACTGGCTTTGATCATGCAAGGATCTCTGCACTGGAAGGGTCTGGAATGATCCACGACTACAGGCGACTGACATGGCACCACTTGCTCCTACTGAAATGAGACTAGTTGTCCTTTGACGACAGCACACCTCACATGTATCAGTGCTCAAATGTGCTTGCGGCCTGAAAAAACAAACACAATTCTTTGTGAAAGAAATAATTTTTGCCCCATATCATGTACATTATACTGATATTCATAGTCTTTTTATTTGTTGTATTGAAATCCATTCTCTTTACATACAATTTTCAAAAATAAATTACTTCCCCTTGTGGCCGTTACGGCAAATAAACAGCTTCTCTCAAATCATTGTGGCATGAACCTGAATGTGATAGCCTCAAGATAGCAGCACAATTTGTTGTTTAAATCTGTTAATTTGTGATACAAATTCAAAGCAAGTAAACTTTGAAATTTAATTGATAAATTTATATTAGGCCAAACAAACATTATTAGTGGCCATGTCCTAATTTTGAGCCCTGACTTAAAGCCTTTAATAAAAGATTTTTCCAAACACCACATCAAATATGTGATCAAAATTCAAAGATATTTAAAATGACAAAAGAAAACATTGACTAGACTAATTGAAGAAAACAAAACTTTACCATGTTTATCATATTCTTTAGGAAACATTTAAGCAAGATTTAAAATAGTGAATGTTCTTGACATACCATGCCTGGGGACTGGCTTTGATCATGCAAGGATCTCTGCACTGGAGGGGTCTGGAATGATCCACGACTACAGGCGACTGACATGGCACCACTGCTCCTACTGAAATGAAACTAGTTGTCCTTTGACGACAGCACACCTCACATGTATCAGTGCTCAAATGTGCTTGCGGCCTGAAAAAACAAACACAATTCTTTGTGAAAGAAATGATTTTTGACCAATAAATATCTGCCCCATATCATGTACATTATACTGATATTCATAGTCTTTTTATTTGTTGTATTGAAATCCATTCTCTTTACATACAATTTTCAAAAATAAATTACTTCCCCTTGTGGCCGTTACGGCAAATAAACAGCTTCTCTCAAATCATTGTGGCATGAACCTGAATGTGATAGCCTCAAGATAGCAGCACAATTTGTTGTTTAAATCTATAAATTTGTGATACAAATTCAAAGCAAGTAAACTTTGAAATTTAATTGATAAATTTATATTAGGCCAAACAAACATTATTAGTGGCCATGTCCTAATTTTGAGCCCTGACTTAAAGCCTTTAATAAAAGATTTTTCCAAACACCACATCAAATATGTGAACAAAATTCAAAGATATTTTAAATGACAAAAGAAAACATTAACAAGACTAATTGAAGAAAACAAAACTTTACCATGTTTATCGTATTCTTTAGGAAACTTTTAAGCAAGATTTAAAATAGTGAATGTTCTTGACATACCATGCCTGGGGACTGGCTTTGATCATGCAAGGATCTCTGCACTGGAGGGGTCTGGAATGATCCACGACTACAGGCGACTGACATGGCACCACTGCTCCTACTGCAATGAGACTAGTTCACTACTAGTTGTCCTTTGAGAAAAAGGCCTGAGAAAAATTAACAAAAGTAAGTCAGTAAATTCGAAATGTCAGCCTTTTTGTTTTCACCAGCTTAGATGGTTTGATTGATAAACTTACAGCGCAAGAGAGTGTTTTGAATGGCCCTTCATTTGCTCTGTAAGTATATATTATACAGTGTAGTGAGTGTACATCACTGTAGTTTCATGCTCCACAAAATTCTTTTGGACGATCACACAGCTGTTGACGTTGTTGTTGGCTTAAAAAAATGATGATATTTACAAGTCGTTTGCCCATTGCTAGCTGACAAAACCAAGTCAAGTGTTCAATGAATTCAAAATTATGTTTATAGCCAGAAAAACTAAGAACCAGGCCATTTTTATCCATATCATTTGTAACAATGAACTAATAATACTAGTAATAAATTAGTCAAGTTTTTAAAAATAAATTTAGATTCAAACCTTAATCTGTTGTGATCCTGAAGGTGATACTCAATAGATGAGGTGTCATATGAAAGGGCAGATTAATTCCCATATTTCCAAAGGGGGGTCATTTCAAATTTCTAAAAATATCTTGGTCAAAACAGCGATTTGAATGCGTTTCCATGGCAACTCGGGAGATTTCCAACTTTTGAGAATCAACCCCCGAGGGATAATTAGTTCAAGTCGTAAGGAATATGTTGATGTTCTTTTTTTTCCGCTAGCCCCAAGGGATCACGTAGGATTTAAGTTTGAAAATACCCTTCCGCCACTGTTGAGCAAAAAATGATAACTCGGCGTGAACCACTTTTTTGTCCATTCTGACCAAACTGCTATGAATATTGCAGAGTTTTTGAGGGGCTGTATCTTTTGATAGAAACATTGGTGAGTCTTGAAATTTGAAATGTATTATTTTGAGTACATTTTCTATTCAAATATCCAACAAAAATGGTGAAAAACGATCCCAAGTTGAAAAAATTGAAAAATTGTTCAGACACTCTACTACTACAGTATAGATCTAGTACGTACATGTACACATAATTAAACATGTCATTGGTCAACAATAGACATACCCTTCAAACTCTGTCTTTTGTTTGCTCAAATTTCAATTTTTATGAACCCCAATAAATTTCAGACATTGAGAAGACATAAGTTTGATTTAACACACAGAGAATGATAATCAATAATACGAGTTTTCTTGGGTCGCCGATGAAGCTCAGCAAAGCTAATGCGTATTGACCTCTACCCTGGCACTACGTGTTAATAGGCAGTATTCGCACACATGAATAGTCAATACGCTCATTATACACAATCATGCCGATGGGACTGATCGGCAAAGATGACATAGACTTAAAAGTTTAATTTTTAAATTATTAAATTTCTAACATCGGTAAGTTGAAAAAGTGTAATTTACTGCAATTTAGAAGTCATAAATTGTTACTAAAGTAACGATTTTGAGTGTAATCAGTTGAGTTTCGTACAGTAGTGTTTGAAATTTTGAGAATCAGTAGCACAGTTTTTAATACACAGCCAGGATAGTAATGCAGGTATGTATGGCTGCAGCATGCACCGCATTGCATCGGCAGTCACATTCACTCAGTCGCGCGACGATGAACATCCAATTTACTTCATCATACTCTTTTGATGAGATTTTAAATATTTTTCAATCAAACCTATAGTTTCAGGCAGTCAAACAAACATCGAAACTACGAGAAACTTACCCCGATTAATGCCAAAGAACGATGTATCTAGTCACGGATGGCTCGACATCGAGCAAGATCGCATCAGCTGTTTCGATCCGGCCTGCGCTGGACCCAAATACGCATGCGCGGTATATCTTTGAGAACGATGACGTCATGTTCAATGAGTTCGCTGACTACAACTTTTAAAAATGAAGCCCCATGAAAAAGAACGTTATAACCAAAAAAAATCCACCGGAGAAGCGAAAATTTCGCCCATGTATGGATTCAACCCTAATGAATATTCATACCAAGTCTCTACTTCGTGCATTGCTTGATAGGGTCATCACCTTATAAAGTAGACGTCGTGTTTTTCGAGGGGCGAAGCTCAAAACACATTAATATCTCGAGTTTTATTCAATGGAATTTCGTATTTATTTCACTGACATCAAATTCATAATAATTTTAGTTAGTATGGAAAGTTTCATAGCGATATTGGCAGTAATAAAGGCGCAACGCGAATTTTAAGATTTGACATTCTAGCACACACATGTTCGGATTCACGCAGATGTCCGTTGGTTATTCAAATAGAACGGGCCGCTAATGATATGCAAATTGGGGTGCTCCGCCGTGCCGGTATTCACGGCTCACAGCAAATCGTTATTTACGCTCTTCAAGCATTTTGACAAATTTGAAAGGGGTGTTATCCCTTACCCCCCCCCTTGTCCTCCATCCACCCCCCTGCCCCCCCCCCCCCACCCCCACCCCCTCTCTCTCTCTCTCTCTCTCTCTCTAGTTCTACGTTGCCTCATTTTGCGGTTGCGTTCTAATCGGTATCCCCGTCACATCAGAAACGATGGGGGTAAATAAGGGCAGGGAGTAAATACTTTTGTCTTTCGCTGGACAGGCCTACGCGGTCTGTGATCTAAAGGAAAGAGGCGACAGGTAGGGTACATGCTCTTATCATATTAAAGGTAGTCTGTCCCTTTTGCAGGCTGAAAATATAAAATTATGTAAATCCTGTGGTAAACAAGAGATAATATCAAGTAGACCCTTGTACCGCATAGTCGTACGTTTTGTGCTAAGTACAGACTCGATAAAGTTATTTTTGTAATTATAAGAAGCGGGTCATTGATGTGTACAAAATGATAATGTACCCTTTACAGCTAATTTTATCTACGATATTAACACATTTTAAAAAGTTAGTCAGTCACTCAACAGTGTCTGACAGTGAAGAAAGTGAACGGTTTCCCTTGATAACTAGGTCACTGCCAACGTTTAATTTTCACAGATATGACATACGTGACATACTCATCATGATTCCTACAAAGTTCTACATAATTTGATGTTGGCTGCAAAAGGGATACACTACCTTTAAATTGCAGTGAACTGTTTACTGTCGACTTTCAAACGAATGAAATACACCATGGGCCATGGCGAGAAAAGACATGAACATTTAGAATAAGATAATGAGATGTTTAACTGTTGCGAAGTGAAATGGTATGGTATTTATTTCATTCTTCATAAAAAAACTTTTTTTTAAAATACATAAATATATGTAGAAGGGTAGGCTTTATAGGTAATATGAATACATTAAAATTAACAAGGAAATTAGTAAATAGAATGGTGAATAGAAACATTTTAGAAATAGGTAATTTTGGATAGCAATGATGTAGCTGCAAAAGCGAAATGTTGGCCAGTGACTCGTATAAAGCGTCCAAAAACGTTTTTACATTTACAATAAATTGTTGAATATTCAAACCGCAAAACATCTTAATAGCCTTGTCCATCATTCACGAAGTGACTTATTGGAAGGACCTTTTCCGGCTCCATATAACTAAGAAACATTAGCATACGTAGAATGTATCAATCTAATCTAATCTAATCGTTAATAATAATCATCATCAAATGATTATTAGACCTAATGGATAGTAGACGAAATGGGAATTCATCCTTGTCGGGTGTCGGCGAAAGGTTGTATCTCTACTGTGAATAAGGCCTACGTTATAAATGTTCCTGATAGTAATAATCGGTAACCTCTCTTCTTTTTCTTTTTTTATCTTGAGGCGCAGGCGAACACTGACGAGCGAAACACGTCATCAAAATTCAGCACAAAGCAATTTCTTTCGAACGACTGGAGTCGACAAATCCATACGAAGCCATAATTTGGAATCGCCTTGCTCAAATATCCGTTTTTATACGTCTGTATTTGCCGACGATAAACTGACTGCGTCAAAAGAGCTTTTTTTTTAAAGTGGCCTCTGCAATAGAGGTCAAAACGAGAGAGGTAGAAAAGAGAGAGAACTCAAATGAGCGACAGAAGTGGAAAAGAGCGTTAGAAATAGATGAAAGGAAAAAAACAGGGGAAAAGAAAGAGACAGAAATGAGGGGTGGGGCAGAGAGGGAAACTGAATCGGTGAAATGATAACAGCGACTGTTGAATCGGCAGCCAAAATAAAAACACAACCATTTCATATTCACACTCGCCTATTATCCATACTTTTCTCGACTCAGCGTGTGTTTATTTCCCTCTCTTTCCCTCTACCTCTCTCTCTTCTCTCTGTATTCTTTCATCCTTTGATCTCTCCATCTTTTGGCAGATCCATTGTCAAGGCCACGTTGCGTCTTTGAAGCTCGTTGACCTGTATTGACACACCAGCGAACGGAAACAAGTCCCCGTCATCCAAAATCGTGTCCGACCTCTCCCGAATGTTGCCAGCTGTATTCTTACATTATCTTTCTTTAGTTTCTGATCAATCTCATAAAAAGGTAATTATACTCAGTAATTATTACAGAGTTAAAGAGACAACGCTGACACGAGTCGCTTTAATACCCTCATCTTGTCAGACTTACATACGGCCTTCAAGTTCAATACCATCTTGGCCGGCTGTATACGTGACTATTAGTTTAACTTTTTTATTAAAAAAAAAAAAAAATTTTTTTACTCCCATCGTTATAACGACTGTGTATTTATTTCCTGGCACCTTCTTCTTTCTCGGGTGCCTGCATATTCCCTCTTTACTCTTGATTATATTTCTTTGTCTACGTGTATTTATGTGTTTCGTATTTATTTTATTTTCCTCACCTTTCTGCGCCCATACCTAAAAATGAGCTTATCTCCTAAGTTTACAAGTTCGAACCATTTTTATTTCCATGGAGTACAAATCGAAATCAGTAGCGTGATAATGACACCCTCCCCCTTCTCACGTTCTATAATGTCTGTGACTGTTCAAGTGACTTTCCTGGGAGGGACGCCATATTCCGGACGGGACCCTAATGTCACGTAATTACTGGGCGAACTGCCAGCGCGACGCACAAAATGCGTCGACTATCCCATCCTCTTAGCCCTCATGCCCTGCGGTGAGGCGAGACGCACTGCTTGCCTTACCAATAATAAACCCTCTGAACAATGGCCAGCGTGACACAGAAAAAAGAAAAAACGATGGAAATAGAGCGACAATCTTTCAAAAGTTTGAAGGGGAAAATGCGTGAAAGAGAAGTACACACATGCACGAGTGCGCGCAAATCGAATCGGCGATACAATAGGTACTTGTGGTCGGGAAAGAGCCGCTTTTATGGCGGCCATGCATGGGTGGGGATATAGATTCCTGAATGGTTATTGGGGTTCTTTTGTTGTTAAGAAGTCGTCGGCAGCCACCCGCCTTCTTCCGCTGGCAAATAGTTACGATGTGGGCTCGCCCTCCAAGGTGCGACAATTACCTGAATGACAGCCGTAAAGAGAAGAAAGAGCCGTCGAAAATGAGATAGAGAGAAGAAAAAACGAAGGAAAGGCGAGTTAATCTAAACGATATTGAGTAATACAAAGCGACCAATATGATTGTGATGCGTCCTTTTCCACGTTATTCTGTATTCCAGACACATATTTTAAGGGTTGGGGAACCGTTGGGTTGTTTTGAAATCGGTTGATTTTGTTTGAAGGCACGATATTTTTAATTATGTATTCAGTATAATCGATCGCGTGATAAATCTTGCAGTAATTTCGTTTACAGAAACTGAATATTTTATATTTCTGCCAAACCTCAAATTTTGTTTCTGACGTGCTACATTCCTCTCCACATTTCATTAGTTGACGTCATCATAATTATAAAACCGTCAAGCAACACTGCACATTTAATTGGATAACAATCATTAGAATTAGAACTACCCATCTTGGGGATCATTTTCTTCCTCTTTTTTTCTTAATGATTTCAACCAGAACACAGAAGCTATCGTAGAGGCCACCGTATTTTTCTTTTGCACAGATTTCGTCATGAACGGGTAGTTTATTTGGCTCCAAGCTTTCCCCAATTTTGCAAGGTATGATAATGCCGCCGGTTGTGTTTTTGTTTTTCCATTTAATGAAGGATCAAACCACAAACTGTTACCGCAAATCTGTCCATTCGATAAGAGGCGCTCAGTTCTCTCTCAATTTTCATTATTAAAAATCGTGGAAAGCGCTGGCAAGGATGTGTCTCATCCGGGTAACGGAAATATTTCGGCACCGGCTGTCGAAACATTCTCCCGTTCTCGTACTATATTTTAAAGACAGGATAAAGAAAAGGCTGAATTCTGGGGGGTGTTTCACAAAGCCTTTTTTCAATGACAAATGATAAAAATCAGTGACATATCTGCTGATAACCAATCGGGAGCAAGGATTTCAGTAGCTTATAACAAAAACTGGCATTTGTCACTGATGATAAGTTTTGTGAAACACCCCCCTGGTGAAGATGAAAAATAATATGTGAGCTTTCCCATTTTGGGGGTGTCAGTTTTCGAGGAATATCATAGTTGGAAATCCCCTGAAAATAAATGCTCTCGAAATGCTTCATTCGCGAAATATGGTGAGAAACAGCTGAAACTTTGAGCAAACTTTCAAGCGAATGTGTGCGCGTGTAGATGTGTGTATGTGTGTGTTTCTGTGTTGTTGTTGTGTTGTTGTTGTTTTTTTTGGGGGGGTGGGGTGTTCTATCCCATTTCTGTGTGCATTTCACGTGACTTTCAGCAGGTTTGAGTCAATTTATTTTCATTTGAATCATTTCAAAACCTTACAGTATACATCGATTCTCAAAATCAACATTTTGAAGTTGCTTCCAGAGAGTTTCTTCAACTCTTCCAGATAATTATCCGGAATGGATTTGGCACTGACAGGACCATCCCTGAGGGCTCTACGTCCTGTACTCGGTATCAATTCATTTGTGATGATGTCATCTTCTTGCTAATGATATGACTTTCCTCGGCTTCAGTTCGTTATTTAGCGCCAAAGCCAATGTCATGATCGTTTTTATTTTATCAATCTGTTTCTGCTCAATGTCTCTGCCCACGGGTCTGAACTCGGCAGACTACAGCGCCATTTTCCGCACCCCACGTCTTTTTCTCAGCGGCGTAATCATTATTGGGAATAATAATTTCAACGAGTTATTCGGCGGCGATGAAATCAGAACGAGCGAGTAGAAGACAAAACGTTGATAAAGCATGCACGGCGGAGAAGCAAAGCTCTCCGAGGCAAACAGCGGCACGGAATATTTACGCAAGCTTTTAAAGAGGAAGTTGTGTTTTGGTGAATATGAAAAATATTTCAAGGGAATAAGGAGTTATAGTTCTACTTTTAGATCTCTCTCTCTCTCTCTCTCTTCTCTCTCCTTCAGTGTTGCATAACAATATCCCTAGGATGATTCATCTTATAATGTACTGACTTGAACTATGTTATGCTTTCACATTGTTAAGATTGATTGATATTTTGTAAGTTCAAATGCGATTTTACTGCTATTTAATTGTGAATCGTAATGCAATTCGACTTTCGGGCCGCTATGTATCGTTTTTGATAAACCATTTTTAATTCAATCAAATTAAACTGGCTGGACGCTGCTCGAAGCAATTTTGAAAGGCTGAGTATGTAGCACAGGGTTAGGAATCGTCAAAGTGAGAAGAAATTTAATAAATCTTGCTAAAAGTCAAATGCACCGCACACGGATATTGGTATATAGGACCTATGGTGCTTCACTCGTAAATAGCAAGGATGTTTGGTTCAAACATCTCCGCCGCTTCTCGCCATATTTCGAATACAAATGAATATGAGGGCATTCGAAAAGCAGTCTCTTTCACAGCCTTTTCTACGAACATGCTCTTCTTAAGAAAACTGAGGAACAATTGTGGAAAGCTCACAATTCTTTTAATCTTTATCAGGTCTCGACATTCCCTTTAAACGTTTGTCTGCAAAGATCAACTGTACGTTGCATGATGGAGTTCATTGGATACGAATTCTTTTCAGACCTGCGCGGTCGGACAGTGAATAAACAAAATCACAGAAAGGAGAACTAAAAAAAGAAATGGGGGAGGGCTGGCACAGTACCGAAACGGTTCACTTTTTGAACGAAGTGAGTATTGTATTCGAACTATTGATGTTACCGCTTTAATGATGTACATGGTTGCGTATTTTAAGCAGACCATAACCACAATTTCTTTCACAAACTGGGAATCCTGTTTCATGCCATCGGTATTTTTGAATGAAATTAACCAAAAGGGGGAATTTTCTCGTATTTCCTCTGTTTGTTTCAAAATGATTCTTAAGCTCCAAATAAATGTGAGGACGACACAAAGAAAAAATCCGCATAACTTCGCTAAATTAGAAAGCTCTCCGTGTTTTCAAATGACATAAATCATTTGTATTACAATCCCGCCATTACGCACACGAACCTGTGGACGTCACATTGCGTAAATCCATTTGCCTTTTTTCCTTCATATTGTTGTTTTATGAATGGGTGCGGTAATTTTGCCGCGGTTATTGGTTCAATTTTGGTTGTGTGTTGCGTGTTGTCGTTTTATTTCGGCAGGCTCGGATGGCAGAAATGCTCGGAAATTGTGAACTACTTTTTTCGTTTCGATATGTCAGAATTTTTTCAAGACGTCGGTCACATGTCTCGTCACGTCATTCTACGGGGCCCCCACGAAGGACGAGAAAAAATTAGTCTACCAACTCGTACTTTTGTTTGTAAATTGACCAGTTTGATGACCTACCTGGTATAATGACGATTTAAAAAAAATATATAGGCCTATATAATACAAGAGCGAATGAATCTAAAATGACATAAGTTTCTTCTCCATTCCCATTCGTGCTCCTTGCCTTGCATCCGTTGACACTTTGACGCATTGACCTGTCATTTTTCATTACGTTATTACCTACGTCAGTTAAGCCTTTAGGACAACAGCGCATGCATGCGTCAGTTTAATAATTAACTGAATGTATTCCCTCTATTCACTTCTTTTACCCTGTCATCTTTCCATGGTGATTCAAATGCGCTGACACAGCCCTGCGTTAGGACAGTGACTCAAGGGATGCAATGGATAATTAACGCAGTAGCGTTATTGGTGTAAGACTGTAAGTGGCTCGTGTTAACGTTTGTCATAATTTTCACAGTTTCCATACGTCAAAAGACGTCGGAAAGTGACTGATAATAACCCTCTTTATTTTAACAATGTTTTGTCCCGCCCTCCCTTCACAGACAGGGTTTTTAGCAGTGACAGTAAATAATTATGGTCATCAGTCAACCTTGAACAGAATATTCAAAGGGGCTCAAATGACCAGACTAACCTCCGCGGTCATTAACGAGGATATAAATTGGCGCAGGAGGGGGAAATCGAATTATGGCCCTAGCTTCCGTGCAAGTTGTGCAAGTTGAGACGCAGATATATTTTTCTCTCGTTTTCGGTTTCTCTCCCTCTTCTCTCCTCCCTTCTCTAATTTTCATTCTACGCAATCACCCCCTTTCGCCCCCCCCCCCCCCTCTCTCTCTCTCTCTCTCTCCCTCTCTCTCTCTCTCTCTATCCCTTTCTGTCTGTGTTCTACAACGTTCTTATTTTGCGTTTGGAAACTGAAAGCGATTGAACGAGTGAGGCTCGTCAGCTAGCCGCGGCATGCGGGGCGTAGGAGAGAGCAGGAGACGACCAGGCAAAGTCGTTAACATACTTTACCGACCCCTTTCTCGCTATATTGCGTCGGGGTTCCTACATATGGCAGACAATATCCCATTCCTTGTCGCACTCGTTGTCATATAGCATTCTGTTTCATATGACGAGAGCAAGAGGAAGAGCATCGCATTTTTGTTTGTCGCGATGTCTTTGCGCCCTCCCAATCCCCCATTCGCAATCGTCAACACGTTTTAGCTCCAATTTTTGAAACTTTAATAGAGCATTATATTAAACGTTCAGCAGCTATGCAATTCAGCAGCTCTCTCGTCATTTTCATGATATAACACAGTACGAGGAAGATTTTTTTTCTGGAAGAAATTTGGACGGTGTGATACAATTCTAAATGTATCACCTCGAAGTTTTGTCAAACGTAATTATCGGCTTAAAGAAAGACTAGTGTCCGAAAATTAGAGAGGCTTTCATAAATTTCCTAATTGGAACATCGCTGTACACGAAACAATCCTCGAAATTAAGTTGAATACATTGCGGGAAAATTATTCATATTTACCAACATGACCAATCCGAATACAGCATACAGACGGTTTAAACAAAATATCGTATACCGACAAGCCCGACATTACGTACATCTCCATGGTGAGACGCAAATTTTACGACAACAATTATCATGGCGTTGCCGGTTTAGGACCCGCGCATCGATGAAACTGACACCGCGGTATACTGGTATGACTAAAATGCATATTTGAATAAAATGCCTGCCATTCGTTCAAAATCAAACGATAACGAGTGCAATTATTTTTAACTGCAGCACGACAACATTGATATCATTTTCTATCATTTTCCACCCGGTTCTTGAAATATATTGCGGAAACAAATTTGCATAAAATTGTTTTGACGTAAATAGAAGTTTGATTGATCTGAAATATGGTTTCACTTTTTTACAAATACTTCTTTAATCGAGGGACTGCGCACATATCCTGTTAGTATACTAGGAGAAAAAAACACGAATAATCCTGAGCCTTGCACTAGTGTTCGTTTGTTATTGTTTGTTTGTTTTCTTGAATTTTAAATAATGATAATACCAGCAGCGGTATATCGTCACATTCATGACGTCGTCATGCAAGATTGTCCATATTATGATAGATATTTGTACATTAATATGGCTAGTAATAACAAATAAGCTCTTTTTAAAAATATTTACCTAACAAGTTCACCATGAAATAGACTTTGTTGCATCACATCAATCATAATTCAAATACTGGTATAGATAAGCCTATTTCTATGATCGATACATCTGTGTAAAATATCATAAAAGTGACAATTTTCGTATTACTGATTCCGCATGCTGTGGAGTAGGAACCATAGATTTGGTTTTGATTTTCATATCTTTAGTCTCCCTCATGTATTGCGTACCATACTTTTATTCTATGCACCAATATAGGCCATCATTGCAGTAGTATAAGCCTAGCGATGCTGAAGCCAATTTATATAATCATGATAGCATATTTTACGTGGATAATTATCTTAATTAAAGCCGCTATTTTCAGCAATTTTGGCGCTCTTGAAAGATTGAAAAATCATGGGTGATAATCAATATTCTTGACGCATACCCAAGGTTGCAACGTTCATTCCAACTCTCTTCCTGGTTTTATATCTGACCTTCTTGTTCTCCTTTCTCAAGTCAAAGATGAAGAAGGTTAGTTTCGGTCGACATTATAAACGACGGACAGGAAGATGACGATGTCTGCCCTATTGGATATTCCGAGGAAATAAGTGACGGCTGGTGGGTTATCGGCGCAAACGATTTAGCACGGCGCATTGCGCGACACGTCCCGCCGAGCATTTGGCCAGCCGACACCCCGGTTTCACCAAGTTCCCCACCTCGGGACCGATTTCGCACCCGAATTTTGAGAGGTGCGTGTCGGCTTTCGTTCTTACCAATTGCTAATCCGGCGCTTTAACAGCTTAAGCGTCGGAAATCAAGATGTAATCCGTTAAATAAATGCATCACGTCCAGATATAAAAGAAGAAAAGCTTCCTTAGAAAGGGAATGCGATGACCAGCCTCCCTACCTCAAAACTCTCTTTTGAGAATATATAGTCGTAAAGTTGTCATTTTGACTGTTGACTAAGAAAATAAACATGTATAATGAATTTAAGTAGATGAATATTTTTTAATGGAATAATCGCGTGATACGGTTTGTGACCCAAGCCCGTGCTATCAAAATTAATAACCGCGCTGTGAACTTGATAATGGTGTGTTTAATAAACAACTTTTGCTGGTACACTATATAACTCTTGACTTTTTCCTGTTCCTATTTATTTGCTTCCCTGTGACATTTTCGTGTGCGTGCGTGTGTGTGTGTGTTGGGTGCGATGGTAAAGTGTGGGATAGGTGAGAGCGGGGAGGGGTACAAATATCAATGTACAATGTATCCAGTTTTGTTAAGAATGATTTGTTGTTTTGTACAATGTATTTGATTTGAGAGAAAATTATATATATTTTTTGTTTGTTTGTTTTAAAGGTGGGGAGTCGTTCCTTTTAGCGTGCGAGATCGATATGCCTACACGTATTAATACATGGTCCTAATATACGGCAAATGCGGGCAAATGGTATATTATAGAGCAGTCTAAAATTAGAAGCGAGTTATCAGACATTATAGCTTTGCGGCATTGCAACGACGTTTTATAGATAAAGGCAACTAAAAATGTTTCAGAGTTTGTATATGGTCAGATGCATTAAAGGACATGTACCTTCACACAAAATAACGACCACCAGAACTAGTATTTTGGCTATTGAGACCTTGTGAAAACGGGCCCCTTGAATGACTAATGCCACTATCCTGGTTAAAGGGCGAGATGACACGCTCCCCTTTTCACGAATCCGCTTTTATTTGTCGCGCCTCGTAAAGAGCTGTCGGGCGCAATGTAATGCGAGAATGTCTGTTTTCTTCTCATCCGCTCCCCCCCCCCCTCTCTCTCTCTCTCTCTCTCTCGCACTCCTTTCCCCCCTCTCACTCTTCTCCATCTTGCTCTTTCTGTGGTCGTTGCTATTGAAGTCTTACATTTTTGGCGTAATAAGTGCTCGAGATTTCGCTAATCTTTGAATAGCCATTTGAGTCTTTCCACACCGACGGCAAAGAACTCGAGGGAGAAGACAGACGGGTGACGAAAAATTGGACATGTGGAAGAGGGCAAACGAGGGTGGGGTGTCATGGAGAGATAGAGAGAGAGGGGGGAAGGGGGAGGGGTACTAGAGGGGTAGCAAAACTTGACCCATCTTCATGTAGTTTATTTTCTGTAATCATTCTAAGAGGAAAGGAATAAGAAGGTTTTTAATAATGTAACAATGATGTAAACACATAGGAGTAATGTCTGTATCCTAAATCATCTGTATATGTTACGAATCGTACATTGTAGCATTTTGTCGCTAGATGTGGCGGTCTTTGTGGTATGGTAGTCTTTTGTGCGCCTAAAGAAATCTTCACGATCGCCTCGTTACTTTTCGGCTCTCATCTTCTTGCTTATTCAAACTGCATGTCTCGCTCTGATTCCCAAGACGATTTGTCTAATTATAGCGTCTCTTATTTTCTTCATCTCAGGCTTTATAGGTAAAAGGTTGGATGAAATCAAGGTATGGACATTGATTAGAAAATAAAATGGAACAGTATTGGTTCACAGAATTGATATGTCGTTGTGTTGGGATCGTGGCTAGGATTCTGGCCTGGATTCTAGAGGGTCATCTGTCGTGATTTGGCCCGAGCCCCAAGGCTCGGTCGTGATGAATGTTTCGCTATCCTTCCATCCAATGATGGAAACGATCGGCGCTCATTTGAAATGAATAAATGATACATGCGCTCAGCTAGCCTGAAGTAGAAAAACGAGGGCAAATGCGTTCGCATACTGCGTTGCATAAAACTTGAGATTTTGAGGGAAAAGGTTTGAAAGACGATTCATGCAAAGTTCACCCCTCTCTCTCTATCTCTCCTTGGTTCTCGCTCCCGTCTGGTCTTTAAACCTCCGCCAGGGACTTGATCGCCGCGATCTATTTTTCCCGCGAAATCAAACACAAACACTCGGAGCTGTGGAATAAGTCAACATGAACGCGATGCTGCGAGATCGAGAGGAGAATCCATGACGGCACGCATTTTAGCGCGGACTTGAAACAGCGGCGACGACTATCGTTACACCACCGGCCAAAAAAAAGAGAAGAGGAAAAAGAAAGGGAGGAGAAAACAGAACAGAGCAGGAGAAGGAAGAAGCAAACGAGGGAGAGATAGAGAAAAGAGAAGAAAACAACCTCCGGCTGCATTGTCGTTCCGTCTGGGAGTACAGGTAAAACAGAAGAAACAACCTGAGAGCGGCAAAATGTTAATAATTTGCAAACTATTAATTTTATTATAGTGCGCAATGACGCGCCTACGTATCGTAGGTGTGTGTGCGTGTGTGTGTAGTAGCAGTAGTGTTTAGGTAAGGAAAGGGTCGATGCACCTACATAGTCCTTATATTCGAAGGAACATCTAAAAATGTGGATTGTTTTGATTGGTATTTTCAAACAAGTTTTGGTTCGGAGAATGAAGTAGGGGAACCCAGGTAATTTGGCGGGTCACCAAAGATACAGTAACCCAGCCTACTTCTGATACGGTCGTCTGGGGATGTGCATTTGCCAGCTTCAACTCGCATCATTGCAAAGTTTAGTGAAAAGCAATTAAAAGTGTTCTTCCTATTCATAGTCACGTGACCACACCATCTTACCTTTGGCAGGTGACCGCATGGCGAAATTGAATTGTCGGGAAGCATCGTGTAAACGCGACCCTATTTTTACTTATTTTTATCCGTTATTTTTGCATGACGATGTAGTTTACAGCTATTCGTTAGCATAGAGACATTGTTTTGAGAAGGGCGAGTGAGAGAGATAGGGTGAGAGAGTGGGAAAGATAGAGAGAAGGAGAAAGAGAAGGAGAGAGGGTTGGTGCGTTGCTGCGACGTGCACAGCGCGTCGCGGCAAGTTCGTATTACAGCGCAGCGCACGGGTTATTCGATATTATGCCGCTGCATGTATACCTACCGCTCAATAATCACTTGTAATTTGATTGATTGCTGTTATAGCCCGAGACAGAAATGGGCCAAAAAGTCTTCCATTCTTTTTAGCGATAAAACATCTGCGGGTAAAACAAACGATAAAATGAAGTAGGTAGCCAAGGCTCCTTTTGTGGTAGGGGAATGCTCTCTTTCTTTCTCTATTCTGCTCTCTCTATCTCTCTAGCCTCTATCAATCTATCCCCGTTCTCCCAATTCCCATCCATCTCACTCTCTCTCTCTCTCTTTCTTTCTGTTTCGTTAGCATTTGTTCTTTTGGTGGGCTTGCCTTCGAAAATGCCGCATAAAATGCATTGTACAACAATTAACGTTAAATATTGCATTAGCGATTCAAGTCTCCCTGGACTCGACGCGCGTTTGCCCATAGTCTCAAATTCTCAATGTCACAGACATGGGAAAAGAGTTTAGCAAATGTGCAAAAAATGGTTTGGTCATGGTCTCACACATTGCGATGTAGGCCTACAGGGAGTCTGAAATATCAGATCATGCCCCCATCAGATGGACATCCATCAACACATTGAGTGAATGATAACCCCAGCTCGAGATGAAATAAGGCGTTTGTTGTTTTTCTCAAATCTATTAGATTATTTTGTTATGCATTCTGCGGTCTTAATGCGCAGACTAATTGCGCGTGCTTTGCGACGACACAGTCGGCCAATCACCGCGACGCGAGAGACGTATAATTTTATGCGATTATAAATGCGGAGGTTTGTGGCGCCGTCGCGGGCGAGAATCGTGCAAATAATTTCATCCCAACAATTCACTCACGAAACCGATAATTGGAGAGCCAGAAGCGAATCCGGAGGGGGCACAGGAGATGTGCCCCCCTCTCACCCTTATTTGCTTGCAACTCCCATTGTGCAAATGTCTACCCCTCCTCCCCTTCTGGTATTTTCAAACCAAATGGATTAAGCTAGGTACACTGTATAACAACGAATTGCCATTAGCATGCACATAATACAGTCCCACAGTCGAGAGCCGCCCCCCCCCCTCCCCTGCCGCCCAGATGTGCATGCCCCCATCATTCCATAATCCTATATCCGCCCTTAAAATAATAATCATTCGACCGAGAGAAGAAAAATAATTTGATGGAGGTGGGGGCAGGAGAGAAAAAAAGTCATATGATGAAATGCCGCGTGATGTAATGTAAAATTCAATAAATTGACCATCCAGACTTCATACGTCCTTGTCCGATTATTGGACGTAGGCCTATATTTTTACCCCCAATCAAATTCATCTGATTTACTATTTCCTTACTTTGAACTGATATTCACTGTAAATCCTTCATTTGGACTTGACATGGGTAGATATCGTTTCAGAAGACAAATTTAGACAGGCGTTTTGTCAGTAAATGTCCCCAAAGCGATGTAGCAGACTAGATTGATGCATAATCATTATTCTGCCAAACCTACGTTCGTTGAACAATGGTAAATGGGTACAAAGAACAAACTCTAATCATAGTCCTGTTTAATGAAATGCCTTTTTCAGAACATGCACACGACAACTTCTACATCTGAAGTAGATCGCCCGAGCTTCGTTACCATTATAACACGTGGAATGTGTCGTCTGTATTATGACGCCATTTTCGGTCATAATCGAAATATGGTTCGGATTTAAAGTGCCCCTTTAAGTTCACGAACCGAGAGAGCGAGAAAGGTGTCACGATTCGACGCACCCAGTAGAGCTTGTCTAATGAATAATTGGATAACGGTGCTATGAGAGAGAGAGAGAGAGAGAGAGAGAGAGAGAAGGAGAGAGAGAGATAGAGAAGGAGAGAGAGAGCGTGAGTGAGTGACCTGTGTGTGTAGGGGGGGGGGGGGGATGGGCTCTGCTGAACGAGCGGTATATGTTAAAGCCAGACGTTAATTAGCCTGTACTCAAACCTTGTATTCATTTAATTCTAAATTATCATTCTGTAGAACGTGAAATGTCAATGCGATTGTGAAATATTCTCTCTCTCTCTATCTTTCCTCTCTTTCTTTTCTGTGAGATTTGAACCAGGGTGGATCAATTATTATTCTCTATACAAAAGAGGTAAAATCTGGAATGCCAGATCGAGTATAAAAGGTGACAAGAGTTGGTCGTGCGCCACTCCCCCTTCAATAGGCCATTGATTCGAATTAAAATAGCTGTTTGGCGCTTGGTGCAAGCCCAGGCTTCTGTAAGTTTATTAATTTAGTTGCATAAGCTTTCCTCAAAAGTAGGGATAGTCTCTCTGTGTCTCTCTGCAGGGGCACGTTACAAGACCTATTAAATTGTATGCACGTACATGAAAATATGATTGGTGCATCTTCAACTAAGCTTTTTACCATTCGTACGATGTCGTCTTTTTCCGGCACGTTTTGACGACATTACCAGGCAGCTCACTGTAGATACTCTCAAGAGCCTACATGAATGAAACCAAACCGAGAGATATTTCATTCCCTCCACAATTAAAGACATACATTTTTGGAGAGAAATTGTTTTGCCTTTTTTTTGTCAGTCAGTGCAAACCAATCAAGACAGAACGCTAGTAGATTAGAGCCGCTTTTTAATTGTTAAAACGAAGAATCAAACGAAAACTGACGAAGAAAATTATGGTTATGATTTGAATTGAATAAGCCACTTCCAAACTTCACATCATTCCTACAAAACTTACTTGTATCGTTAAGTTAAATTGATATAAAAAGAATTTCGATGAGTGTTGACAAACTCTTAATAATTGATTTGTCCCTATTTATATTTTTTGTAAATGTGACATATTGGAGCTTACATCTAAATGCATTTATCAAGAGCCCTCATTCAACCAGTCCACCTTTCATTCTTGAGTTATACGAAAAACGCAACAACGAAAAAATTAAAGTATGAGTATGAATAATAAGTATTTAAAGATAAACTTTAGTACTGGTAATGCGATTGCATTGTGAAAGAAAAGGTGTGAAAGGATCAGAAACAGTTGATCATGTAGCATGTAAGTATTGGTGTGCACTGCAAGGTTCTGGAGTCATCAAAATCATAATAAATTTGACCGAGTCTTGGTAAAGTAACAAACACTCACATAGAAAGCTATATATGGGACAACACACATGGTGTCGGGGATGGTACTACCTTGGTTTCCTTGTCTTTCTATGCTCATTACTCAGCCAGTATACATTTTCTTACAAAATTGTTTGGCACATGTCATTTATTTGTAATCTTGAACATTCAGTGTAAGTTTCGTTTGATTCTGTGAGAATTAATTTTTTTTTTACCAGTACTGGAGTTTATCTTTAACTTTATGTAAGCTCAATATTATTGGTTGATTTGTAAACAACATTTTACCGCATTGTTGCCTTTTAAATTGTTATTTTACTTCTTCTCGTACACTCATCTTGAATGCTCTTTTCACATTTAGAATTACGACAGCTTCTAAACAGAAAGACATGATGACACGAGTAGTATAACACTTTGGACTCTATGCCTACATTAAACACGGGTAGTGAACCATCATGAAATTGAAAAACGATTTACTTAGTATTCTACGCCTTCATGCCCTTAGTATCCCTAACACCGATTTAGCCAGAAGGAAAGCGACTCAATTCAACGTTTACTTATTCCAAGTTACACACGCCGAGGTTTACATTTCCCCCGCTGTATTGTCATTTCAATAAAGTAAAACAAAAATAATAAAATGATTCTACGTTTCCCCAGGCTCCAAAACTCCGCGATATATTTGCAGATAGACTCGTTCGGCAGCGGCCACTTTGAAGCCGTAAAATCGAATTTTGCCGTGACAGGAATTGAGTTAATGGGACTGCGGCGGTTCACAAAATAATATCCAACAACATGTTTATCGGTTCTTCCATGTTGAGGGGTTTCCTTATCATCCCTACCCGACATACGACTGGCTTTAAAACACGCGATATGAATATATGCGGAGTGATGATATAAGAGAATACGCAAATCTTCGCAATGGAATTACCGACTGGCCGAAGTACTAGGGACTTTTCGATTTGCACGTTTATAAGTGGACTGCGACGTATGCGGTCATTTTTTAGCAGGGTTGACGAGGCACGCTGACTGCTGTTCGTTACCTTTTCGATTTTACACAACTACGACGCTCGCTTAGTGAGCGCAAAATTCGATCAAATAGCTAAAGATCCAAAACCAAATTCGGTGCATGAGACTGTTCTAACAAATTATGCTGCAACAGATTAACGATGCATAAATAAAATGTGTTCATTTTATGAATTATTCTGCTTAGTGAGCGCGAAATTCGATCGAAAAGCTAAAGATTCAACACACCAAATTCGGTGCATGGGACTGATCTCGAAAATTATGCTGCAACAAATTGGCGATGCATAAATAAAATGTGTTCATTTTATGAATTATTCTGCAACAATTTTGATTTAAGGGAAATTACAGACACGAAAATGTGTTAAGTTAAGAGAATTCACACTTCCACCACTCTCCGGTTCCAGAATAAGGTCAATTGGGTCCATTTTGTGACTTCAATGTGATGTTTCGTGCTTACAAAAGATTGCTTACGAACACGTACCGTCACAGTTTGCGAACGACGGCAAAACAAGGGCAAACACGTTCGAAAATTCTGCTACGAACGATGAGCTCGTCGATGCGCATGCGCACTGGTTCAAAAGTGACCGCATACGTCGCAGTCCACTAGTGAACGTGCAAATCGAAAAGTCCCTACTACCTCCTCATTTTCGCTATCGTATTAAACGAGCTAAAAATAGACTGGTTTATCCGGTCATGCACCGCGCGTACACGCCGCCGCGAAGTGTTTCATCAATCTTCACGAGGAGACGCTTGTCACGTTAGGTTGGGGATGAAATTGACATTGATTTTTCCTTCCTCGTCCTATCATTTTTTCCCGAAGATTTATATCCGGAGGTTCCTTAGGAGTTGTCTACCTTTCTTCGTTTTTTATAATTTTTGTAAAGAACATCTTGAAAGTGTAGCTTGCTTTTGCTTCAACCTGAGGCACAGTAGCATTTTATTTGAAATGTCGACTCGAGACAACAACTTTGAATAAAGTAAGATATTTATTTCTGTGGTTCAATATTTTGTTCTCTGCGTGACGGTTGCTCCTGTGGTAACTCTGAACGATTCCTTTGCTTAATATCCACTTTATCTCCCTTTATTTATTCCTTGCTCTCTCTCTCTCTCTCTCTCTCCCTCACACTTTATTTATGTACTCATTCCTCTTTTACATAAGTCTTTGAATTCATCCCTAGATTCCTTCATTTACAGTGTTCTCTTTCTCGCCTCAACATTTTCGCCGTCGAAAAGTTTGAGAAAAGCATAAGTCACGCCGCGCAAACAGTCACCTCTCAATTGCCCCCCCCCCCTTTTCTCTCTCTCTCTCTCTTACCCTTTCCCCCCACCCCTTTTTTTTTTTCTCTCTCTCTCTCTTTCTTTCTTCTCTCTCCACCTTCCCATCCCCCTCTCTCCAGCTCTCCATCTACCTCCCTTCGCCTTGTTCTGTCCCAATTTTCCACGTCGTCGGGGAAAGTTTGATTACAGCACAAGTCACGCCGCGCGCCATTTAATCACCGAGGATCGTGCCTCTCCATCCTACTGCACGTAATGAAGAGCAATTTGACGTCGAGGTAGATGCTGGCATCTCCCGCCTTTTTTGCTGAGGCCTGTCCCCATTGCCAGTCGTATTTATGTTCGTCGACGTCACTATAGCTTACGTGACTTTTATGAATATTCGGAAACTTCGGGGTAGAGATATTTTGTATGAAAAGAATTAGGCTATTTCATTCAAGATAATTATGCAGATCGTGCCGCCGATCTTATAAGATGGGTGTCACTATAAAACAATTCTTGCCGACGTGAATTTGTCTGATTACCTTGTTCCACGGCGTTCAGTGTTAAAGGTAAAGACCAGTATTGGAAACGCCCCAATTTCAAAAAATGAAATGGAAGCTCTCATTACCAATCATGTCAAAGAATATGTTTTGACTAATACATGATGATAACAAATTTGCCGGGAAACCGCCTACTAATTCATATATTTGGTAAATTTGTTTCTCTCATGGTCTGTGAGAGATATAGGGTAGTCCCATATACATCTTTCTGTGTATAGTGCTTGTAAATTTACGAAGAATGGGCCAAATTTCTTATCATTTTGATGATTCCAGAACCTTGCAGATGCTAGATGCTAGATGATCAACCTTTTCTGATCGATTCCACAACGTTTCTTTCACAATGCAATCGCATGACCATAACCAGTCTTTACCTTTAATTGTGTTTCAAGTATCTCAACCTACATCCCTTGGATGTTTCGCAACTTGGAGGAAACATTGTTATTTGGCTTCGGTACTCCTCGATTTCATTGACATTGACCTAAACAAATGCCAGACGTACCAGCGAAATGTTAAAGTTTGCAAGTTCAGTTGTGCCTTTTCATGAATACTCGCGGCAAAATATGGCGGCCAGGGTGTGTGTCTGGAAGTGACGTTACCGCGATACGCGTATAGACATGACTTTAAGTAGGAGAGAATGGGGATCTAGATGCATAAGAGGCTGCCTGGATTATTTGTGACGTTTACAAAAAGCGACTCTTGAAAACACTTTACGATCGTAAATTTTGTCACCGGGTTATAAAGATTGTTATAGAATGTTACGGTTCGTCACTAGTCTGAGTTAAATTGGCCACCAAATAATGTGTTTCATTACTGAAATAGTTACAATTCGTTACCTAAGCGTTTTGTTCGTCACCGCATTTTTATGATTCGTCACCACACATGTTTGACGTTATCACCTCGTCCAGTTAGTCACGTCACCATTTACATTTCGTCACATATTTGGTGTAACCCAAGCTTTACCGTTTACTGTTCGTCACCGCACACAGAAGTATGCTATCCCTTATGTCACAAGTCAAATTTCGTCACCGAAACGCACCAGTTTCAGTTTATCACCGAATAGTGCTATTCGTCAACGCATCGGTTACCGTCAACGAATTACGCGATTCGTCACCACGCTGGTTGGGAAGCGATACCATCAGAAGCAAGTTTCATCTCGTTTAGTAGACGACCCGATTCCCACTTGAGGGCCCCTATAACCCGTGTCTTTTAGGAGGTAAAATATATGATCAAGATATATTCCTAGCCAGTGAGGACGCGTCTCGTTCTCTTTAAGCCGATGCGCCATTTTGAAGGAAAAAAGACGGGTTGTCGACCGACCGCCCCCTTGTTTTAGTTATTCCCTTCCTATATTCTTTGATCTGTTTTTTTGAGGATCTGAACTAGTCAGATGGGACGCCATTACAGCGACAGTTTTTGAGATAAGGTTCCCCTCAAAATATATCTTTCAAGATCTTTACAGGGCAGTAGGCTTTTTTTTTAATGAGAAGATTGTGTCAAATATACCAAATACATGTAATACACTGCAACTCTTTGTTTTACGTGTGCGTCAAATCAACGTACGTTTTTAAGCGCACATGTTGTAGTTCGTATGTATTCCTCTCTTCCCCATCTTTTTGCTGTTGATGCGATCCTTTTGATTAATCGAATTACTTTTCTTGATGTTTCTTCATCTGTAACTCATCATCACCTTCATCATCATCAACACAACCATCGTCATCATATTTATCATCATCGATCTCATATGAGGGCATATCAATATTCTTTCACTTGTTGAAATCACACACCCGTTAATCTAAACGAGGTCAGAACTGTCCGATGTCCAATCGTTCAAGCATTGGCGTCGTCAATCGTTCCTCTCACCCTCCTCCTACCATTATCCCCATCCTCATCTGCCCCCCCCCCCCCCCTCCACTACTCGCCTCTCGCTCAATCCCTCCCATAACTCATCCCACTAACCCCACGGTCCCCCAGCGATATTTGTTTCGTGCCTTAGCTATCTCCTACCCGGATCATTTCCAGCACGCAAGCATTAATTCGACGGCGTCTCCTTGGAGCTGATAGCTTATACCCCCGCCATACCAAAACGATGACAAGCAAGCCAACGTCGGGCCCCGGCCAGAAGGTAGTTGCGTGTTTAATTTAAAGATCGGCGGATAGTTTTCTGGTCGACTGCTCCATAATTCATCTATCCCAGCATCTCGTACGACGTATATTCTCTCTCTTTATATTCGCAAACGGTCGCTTCGTGATTTAGGGTGATGCCCCCGTGCGCTCGTTTTGTAATTGATTTAAGGTTCGACGTCCAGGCATGCCGAGCTGAATGCGTGATCGAGACAAGCAGATCCCGCTTGGAAAGGCTAACAGATTGCACGCATGTAACATTAGTCGGTTCTTCATAAGTGAAGCAAAATGAGAAAAAAAATGCACGCTACCATCACCCGCCCATACTTACCATCCAGTATCCAGTCATATTCTGCGCCCCAGATTACCGATTGCGAAAATTTAGAAAATGGCAATATCTTTCCGATTTTGTGAATTTTTAGAGAGACTGAGGTATGCGGATATATCAATTTGCATCTCTCAGTCAAGCTGTTTTCCGTACTAACATCCCTTTCTCTTGGCAGAGCTCGGTAGAGAGCTGATGAAGGGGCGGGACCTCGATTCGTTTTTTGTTAACACCGCCCCTCCCCAATTCTCTCTTACCCCTAGCTTACACACTAGATGTGTGCATTCACTAACTAAATCCAGTCATTCCAGTCGTATGCAAGAATACGTTTTGAGTTTGAACTTTGAAGAGTTTTTATCTGCCTCGTACCCCCCCCCCCCCAAAAAAAGAAAACACCCATCTCTCTCTCTCTCTCTCTCCTCCGGTGACCCTCCTCTGGTGACCCTCATCTCTACTAGCAAACTCAATGCGCGTATTGAGTCTGAACGGTTGATTTTGCCTTTGAAATGCTCATCATATAGCTCCTCCTCCCCCGGCCAACCCTTGAGAATTAATCTTAACGCAACCCTTCCCTTTCACTCCAGTTAACGCAGGAAAGTACCTACGTTAAGTAAGTTTATGTATGCTTCTTGCAGTCACCACCCCCCCCCCCCCCCTCCCCCTCACCCCCTCCGATCACCCTCTCATCAGATTTTATCTTTATACAACCCTTCCCCTTCATTCCAGTTAACGCCGGAAAGTTTAGTGTGCGTCAGTCGGGCATCACTTTTTTCTGGAGCAATGCGCTGAGGCGGCGCTGGAGATTAGACTGTCGATATATCGTCAGATCTTGTTAGCCATGTAACTCCCCGCTTGGAGAAAACCCTTGAAGTACATCCTTCCTTTAGCAACAGATACCGCTGATGAAAGCCTCCAAAAACGGAACAAGTGCCCACAAGACGGAATCTCGTTGAGGGTGTCGAAATGCCACGGTTGTCAGGCAGAGAAACGGAGCCAAAAGACGACGCCAGCCAGAGAGTAAAGAAAACACAAAGCAGTCGTGTCTTCTCTCCTCCGTTCATCCTGTCGTTTAATATTTTTGGACTCTAGTTTGAATTCCTGGTGCGTTCCATGATTAATGATTACAGATGATGATCAAACAAAGAATAGTCAGATCGAGAAAGTGTCTGAGGTTGATGAAAACTCTTGGAGACTGGCAGAACAGGTCACCGAAAGGGTGCTGAAGCCTTCATAATGTTAATCAAAGACGTCCAAAATATTGTGACAGGGTTAGAGAGCCCCATTGCGTTATTACCTACGCTATTATTACTTTGAACTTTGAAGGCAATTAGCCCGTATATCAGTGGTTCAGCGCAATTTCTCAATCGTTCATATAGCGGTCACTTTGTGTACGTTATCACTTTAATACACGTGGTGCGTCCAAGACAATCAGTGACGTAGCCCTGCGTCAGCGAATAACCCTCGTATGCAACGGTTATTAAAATATGAATGTGTCTGTTGATGACCAATAGACGATCTTTTTATGATCATGCATGTTGTGACGTAATACATAGTGGTCGATCGACATGATTGCCAAATATTATGTTGAAGTTCTCCTTTAAATCTCATTCGTCAAACATCATTACATACAAATATGAATTTGTGATTACAAGAACCCAACGTGATATTATGACCCATGAACGCTGGTTAATTAACATACAATGGGGTTTCTCACGACCCTTAACACACCCTCAGTGGTAAACGCCTCTCATTTATTTTCCTTTTAAGCCAAAAAAAGGAACGTTTTGCCGAGTGACATGTTGATCTACTCTGCTCTTACCCCGCTAATTTTCTGGAACCTTTCACGTCCTTATTTTGTTATCCGCTCTTCCTCCCTCGATATATCGCACGATCATTATCACGAACTATCGAGAGAAGTTCAACGAGAACCCAAGGACGTCGGTGCCACTATCCTGTTTGGAAATACTTCGTGACATGCCTAAAACATGACGAATATCCAATGGGGAATACTAATGACAACGCACCGCGCGATGGGGGCGAAAGGGGGAGGGCGTAGCCCCCCTCATTCTACTCCTTTATTGCAGAGGACTAAAAATCCGCTTTGTTATGACTCATACTAGAGTTCACTTACTTTGGAGTTGAATCCACTCTAAATGGTAGTGAAATCCAGCTAAGAGTGGTTTAATGATTACTTTTTGAGAGTGGATTCCCGTATAACATGGAATTCCATTCCAATTGAAATGATGACTACATTGACTCCCGCAAAATTGATCTTCACTGCTGGACATTTACGAATTGTCTCATTTGCGAGTTGTTCCCAAGTGCAGACCTACCCATTATGTATTTACAGTGGCATGTTGAACAGATTGAAGTTTCTGAAATAGGTTTGTCAATGAGGGTGAATAGAGACCTTTGGTACACCTCTAAAGCCTGAATTATGGGGTCGCATGCCGATTACGCCCCCGTGAGTTTTCTCGACTCTGCGTCGTCATTAATCAAGATCCGTTTCTCTTCATTTCGTTTCCGAGTTCGATTACTCATTTGCGCGCTCCTTTTCGATTTCTTTCTCTGCCTTCTTTGATTATGGACCCGCGAGCGTGAGTCCGATAAATGGTCTTATTATGATCCAAACCACAATCGGAACACGATCTTAAAGTTAAAGGGAAAGTCTACCCTGATAATATTAAGTTGGTTAATTAGAAACAGAAAATGAGAGGAACAGCTAGGCCAGTGAAAGTTTGAGTAAATCCGATTAAAACAAAAAAGTTCTGACTTTTTGAAGTTGTGATCAATCAAAAACAAATCGGCAATTTTGTGACGACTGTCGTACGAGGCCCCTCCCAATTGCTCGTACTAAAACAAATAGAAATTTCTATTTTTCATGAAGAAAATTTCAATCATACATGCACCCTAAATATAAGTAATGCATATCTGTTTTTAAACAACCCCTGTATGAATAAACTTCAATTCCGTCATCAATAGTCATAAAATTAAAGTTTATACAATTCTGTTTACAGAGCAAATTTGAGAGGAGCTCGCAAGATACGTGACATTGTTGCCAATTTTTGTTTTCCTAATGACAACTTCAACAAATGTATAACCTTGCCTATTTTTAGTCGAATATTGCTCACACTTTTACTACTTTGTCCCTCTCATTTTTCTGCTGTTATTAATACCAGATAATTATCAGGGTGGACTTCCCCTTTCAAACAAATGAAATGTCATGCTGCGTAATGGCCGACGTCCATGTACGTTCGTTCCCTCGTGGAAGGAACTTTTCTCCCCGTGGATTTCGGACAGATTTCCGAAAGTTTCCGAGAGTTTCCTTAAAGGGAAATCTAACCCATTTTGTTTCCACATTAAAACTACATTGTAAACAGCTGTGCGCTTGCTTTTAGAAGAACAATTTACAAGGAATGACTAGGATAAGATTTTACCTTAGAGGGATTTGTTCAAGTGATATTATCATACTCTTCTCTTTTATAATCTTGTGTAAAAAATATTTCAAAAAAATTAAAACACGTATAAAAAATGTTGACTTGTATGCCATGAGGGCGCTATTAACGTACAGAAAGTGCGCTAAAATCATAAATGCAAGTTACTTCGTTCCCTCTCCTCTTACCTATCGACATCGTGGATTTCATGCTCTGAAATAATTACCTTACGTATTATTTTTTATCGACACCCCACACGCCCAACTACCGTACATAATGATGTTACAGTTTGAGGTACAGTTGCACGACCAAATTGGTGGCTTCATGGTTTGATCCGCACTTCCATCCAAACTTAATTATGATAAATTTATTTTTCGACGTGACTTTCTTTCGTTATAAACTGGAAAACAGATTCCATTTGCGGAGAGTAAGCAGGGACATATTCTGTCGTCGGAGCACTGTGAAATTACTGGTCCAACGTGTCTAAAATGGTGTTAATCTGCCACTTTATGTTATATAGCAAGTAAAGTCTAGACTATAATTAAAGAGAATAAACTAAGAGTGTGGTGTGAGCAAAGTGAAAGTATGGTGTGAGGAAGAGAGGAAAGTAGAAGGAAGTTGTAAAGAATTATTGTGTCGTCTGCGTTTTTCTGTCGCCAAATATCTTTTTATTGAGTAGCTGCATTTAATATCAGCGAAGCCTCATAAATGGACCGTCTCGGTTCTCGAAACACGCCACCGATACGAGTTTGACGTTATGCTCTGCGCGTGCAGCCCGTTTAGTAATTTAGCTCAAGTTGTTTCGTCTTCCCTTCTCTCTCTTTCTCCTTCTCTCTCTCTCCCTCTCTATCTCCCTCTCTTCCTCACTTTCCCTCCCTTCCTACCGTGATATATTACGTACTTTATTCTTAATAACGCATAACCATAATCAGCAAAATGAGGTGCAGCGAAATGTGATCACATATGTCCTCTAGAGAGCGAGGCGAATCGGCGGGATTTTCTTTTTTGATTGCCGCATGCGAGCGCGCGAGTGGAGATAAATTGATGCCGACCGCCGGAGCTTTGAGGGGGAAAAAATTATCGGAGATGGGCGACCGTTGGTTGGGTAAAGCGCTGGAAACGGTGATAAAGGGCAAGAGGGGACGAGGGATGTTGAGAGAGAGAGATAGAAGGATAGACGACGAGGAAGATCGAAGAGTGTAAGATGACGACCGTGTTCAGTAAAAGGAGTAAAAAGCAGACGTAACAGAAAGGAGGAAAGGGAGACGGTAGAAAATATATTTTAACGGATATAAACAAGGAATATACGAGGCAGGAGGATGTAGGCGGATAACTGTTTGGTAAAGATATTCTTTCCCTGCAAGTCTTCTTTTCACCGAGGTATGAACAAGTGACAAGAACCCGTGATGCTCTCATACTTCGATAATTTCTGTCGCAAATACCCTTCGTAATCAAATGCGACGCCTCATAATCAATGAATATGTAATCTTGATAGGAGATAGATGGAAGATCGTTCCGCTGTTGAATACCGCAGTATAGTTGAAAGAATCATCAAAATTACTGAAATTTCTGATTACGGAGTATGCATCGCTTTTATCAATGTTGACGAAACTTAATTGGTGACCATTTATTTATTTGTATTTCTTATTTTTGTCTTTGTTCTGCAGAATGTTGAAAGCTGGTGACTCCTTCCTCCAAATGGCGTCCGGTAACCTGGTGGAAGCGCTCATCAGACGGACGCTCCTGGAAGACAGCATCCCTACGAGCCATGACCCCTCACCCCGGCTCCCTACGAGCCATGACCCCTTACCCCGGGTCGATGAGGGGCCAAAGGTTAAGAGCAAGAAGCGAACTCGAGATGGCAACGGTGAGGGCGCTGTAGGGGGTCAGAAGGGAGCGAAGACAGGAAAGGGACGGGCCGATGGAGGAAAGACAGGAGCTAAGAAGAACTCTGAAGCAAATAGCTCCAAAAAGGACAAGGGACCCGAGTCCAAAAAGACAAAACAGAATGAAAAAGTTGAAATTGTGGACGATAGGAAAGAGAAGAACAACTCAGACTGCAAACAAAGTGAAGCGGAAGAAAGAGGAGAAGTTTTAGATAAAGATGATGCTCGGCCGATGGAAGGAGAAGCAAAATCGGAGTGCCTGCAAAATGGTGAAAAGACACTTGTAAACGCGACGAAGGTGCTCATGGAAAATAACAATGAGGATACTCTCTCTAGGAAGCCTGAGCGTGAACCAAAAGAACTTGGTGATCTTGGAGGAAAAGGCAGCAATATCGCGGATGTTTCTAGTTCTGAGGACACTGGTAAAGATACCATTGTACCCGCAAAGGAACGGACTGTAAAATGCCCTCAGACTGAACGTCCTGGCAAAGCACCAGAGCCTCTTCCGTATCAGCACCCGAAGGAACTTCCCCTGAGATCACCGGACCAGGGGAAATCGATCAGGTCACATACGATAGGTGGGCTGACCATTGCTAGTATGATAGAAAAGACGTTAGATGCAGGGATAATTTCTTCTCTCCGTGGCGAAAGATTCAAGGACATTATGCTACCAAAGTCCAAGGGAAAGGACAGAGCAAGTCGAGATAAGGACGACGGGTTTGCCGTGAAAATGGTGAACCAGAAAAAAGATGGCAAATCTGAACCTTCTATGACATCATCTTCAATTTCGTCATCGAGTTCATTGAGCGTCGCGCCAGCTGTTTCGAATAAGTACAGCGTCGAGCGTATCCTTGCCGCGCCGACACGATCGGATAACCCCAAGAAAGACCTTCTCCTCAAGGGTATCATTCCCGCCACAAGAAACGTTGAAGGTCAACGTACTTTTGATCCCAAGATGGTCACGTCCTCAGCGCGAAAGTTGATGACGCCGTTTTCAATCGATATACCGATTGCTTCGAGCGAGATGCCTTCGAGTTCATCGGTGACCTCGTCGGGCAACTCCATGGGGAATACTCCGTCCGGGTCGGACAACTGCATGGTGTCCCCGGACGGAAGCGATGAATCCATGTCGGGCAACCACAGCGGGGTGAGCGACGGCGGGGCTACGAGCCCGTCGCCCGGGGATGGGAGCACGTCGAGCCAGAATAAGAAGAAGAAGAGGAAGCGATGCGGGGTCTGCAAGCCATGCCTGACCAAACAGAACTGCGGAGAGTGCTCCAGCTGCAAGAACAGACGGACCGGGCACCAGATATGCAAAATGCGGAAATGCGTGGAGCTACGAAAGAAAGCATTGGTAGGTCTGTTCAGGAAATTTTAGATCAGGAAAGTGTTTCACAAACACTAAGATCGACTTTAAGTTGGATTTAACTATGGCAGGCCATTCATACTACTGGTTGCTCTCACTATTTGTCTCTCAATTATAATTTTTAGATAATATTTTTAACTTCAATAATGAACTATCAAAAAATATAAATTCTTAGATTTGTGACCATGATTTGTACATCCCTTGGGAGACCAATGTCAGTAAATGGTGGAGATAACAGTGGCAAATCCAACTTAAAGTCAATCTTAGTGTTTGTGAAACACCCCTGGAATAACTCGGTACTGAGAACAAATCTCTGATACTCGGCAGAAAAGTGAGGCCGAGAAATGGAAAGAACTTTAACTATTGCAAACTCTTGCATTAATTTTCGCATTCATGCTTTTTTAAACTCCCATTTTCAAGATAATTTTGTAGGAATGTATTAAATAATTACTGATTGTGAAATCATGTAACATTAAAAAAAAGTACCCGATATGTTGCTAGCACGTCAGCCCTTCAAACCTCATTGCTACGCGATACCGTGTTTGCCATGGTGCCGAGTTATTCCGACTCTAAATATTGTCGCAGGCGTCTCTACTAGACTCTAGAGGGGTGCGACATTTAAAATCTCAATGGACGTTCGTGGTTACATTCAAAAGATCTAAAAGAAAATCAGAGTTTCTGTCAGTGAACTTGAATGTTAATTACCCCGACTGCATAGTGTAACGGTCAGTTTTCTATTAGCATATTGCAATTCTTATTTGTTGGATATTTTCTTTTGGAAACACCATTTTCCCCTTTCTAAAATTATCTATCGACACCTCTGACCTCTGATCAAGATATTATATCACCCCTCCTCCAATTTGTTTTAATTATTTTTACAATTAATATCAAAGACTAAACTATGAGTATGTCTTATTGATCTGAAGTTTTTCACTCGTTTGAATTTATCTGAACCGTCAGAGAGAGAGAATAAAAAGAGAAAAGATTGTGCAAACCTTTGCCAGCTCAACTTTCCGATCTTTGCACCTTATGAGCAAATGCCAAAGTCAGTCAATTTTGCTGTCAGATACTTTTTGTGATGTCGCCCTCTCTAGTTAGATAAGGGAAAGAACATGTCCGCGTGCATAGGAAGCAGACAACAAAGCCGGAAAGTGAAGATTTACATTCCAAATTCTGTTTCATGTTTCCTATTTTCGTGAGTATGCCTGTTATAAATTATTAGAAAAATATTGTTTTGTTTATGCTGTTTTATTTAGATGTGATTCAAAGTTACATTGAGCTATTTTTTTCGGGTAAACAAGGTCGCATTTTGGACCGTCTATCGGTGCCGATGTTCACTCGTCTAGAGCAGCATGCAATGCATGCCTACTGACACTGTCTGCATAATGGGCTGGCTAGCGCTGTACGGATGTGCGGCAGCTGGGCCTGGGGAATGGAGGAAACTCTGGCCTGACCGATTAAGAATAATCACTGATCAGTAAAACTTAAAGTCATTTGAAGAATATGAATTGTAAATGTGCATCATTTTAGATTTTCTATTCTTGTCAACTAATGCCATGGAAATACTTCACAGGGATGTGATGGGGTTTTGACTTGATTGATTTTGTTGACTGTTGCCGCCGTGTTGGAAGTCGAACTTAAATTATTGTTATTTTTTTATTGATTGAGAGGTGACCCACTTTTACAGTTCTTGAAGATTACAAAGAAAAACAAGTTGGTCGGTGTTCAATTTTTTACATTAGACTCAAGAGAAGCACGTTGGAGAAGGTTGTTACTTTGTAAGGTGAAATGTTGATGGAGAGGGATGATTATGCTGTGATAAGAATGAAGATATTACACAGGAAAATGAACGAGGTCTGCATAATGTAGAATCCAGTTGCCTTCTCAATTTGAATTGAATCGGGCAATTTCATTGGGGGCCCATTCCTTCCAGTTACAAAAATCAGGCTATAGATTTGGATCGCTGATCAATAATCGGAAGATGGAATAGCAATGGAACAAAGAGGGGTTGGATAACTTGGGATTGATCACATTTGGAGCAATCAAATACTGTTTTTTTTTTAATGTGACAAAAAATTTGGATAAATGATCAGAAAAAAGGATAGCAATCGAAAAAAATGTTTGCCTACAAGAAAGGGGTTGAATATTGCATGCTTGGAGCAATCAAATACTACAAAACATGGAGACCTGGGATTATTTTGTAATTTGGAGTTGATGTAGACAAAGATTGTAGATGTTTAGTGTCTTTCTATACATCTGTAACTTAAAAAATAATTATAAAAGTAGCCAGCTTACCAGCCATCATTTTGGATTATGACATTATAGACTAAGGAGATAAATAATCCAATGTATGACTATGAGTAATTTTGTAAGGCAGATTTTCATCAGAATTCCCTCCTGATTTACCAATCCAATACTGATTTCAGGAACCAAATCTATGATTTGATCATCAGCATTACAATTCCTTATGCTGTAGATCATCGTGTACAGTGTACATGTACCTTTGTTTCGATTGGAAATGAGAATTAAATTTGTGAATAGGAAGCCCATTTAGCACTTGAGATTCTGGCATCATCTACCCTAGGCCCATTTACATTGTAGAACACCCTATTTGAAAACTTTTTTAATTTTAAACAATTATTTACATTATTGGAAGAAAAAAACAATTGTTAGCTTTCCGGTATTCTGTTTTTTGGTTACTTCACTTGTCTTGCTGAACAGGTGGCATGGGAGATGTCTTTTGCTTAAATAACTTGATTGACTTATGACTTGTGTATGACGATCAATAGAACATGTAAATAGTGCGCCCCCTCCCCCCCCCCCCCCCTCTCTCTCTCTCATTTTGACTGGATTAAATGAAGAATGTTGAAGTCATTGGAGTAGTCGTAGACCCAGTATATTAACACGACATCGTACATTGTAATTTGGGTCTCTGACTGCACTTGAACCTCATATGTTATCGTAATAGGCAGGTTTACTAATGTATTCAAATGGGTTGGGGACCTATTGATGTGTTATCCAATTAACCTGTTATTAATGAAAAAACTACAATTTACTTGGAATCAGTCTGTATACAGTACATCATATTTTGCTATGTCGGCAAGCCTGAGGCAAACTTTTCGGTTGTCAAGAACAACCTAGGTTTAACAAGTATGCAAAATGTTAGTAAAATGGTCTTTTGAACAGTTCAAGTAAATTTAGGGTGAAAGGGCAATCCATCCCTTGTAATTACTTTTTTTTGTAAGGAAACAAAAAACAAAAGATAAACAGAATGGCGAAAAACAAAATTAATCGGACCAATAATAAGAAAGTTATGAACGTTTAAAATATGAGATTACTAAGTCTATAGGAATCTCATATTGGCCGTTTTGGTCATTTGAATCATGGACCTATTACGGATGGATATTCAACACGATTCTTTCTTTGATCCAATCATAGTCACCGCCTTCTGATTATGTGCATCTTAATGAGAACATTCAGCTGTTTTAACAATAACGACTGCGTAAGCATTTTCGGTCATTGACAAAGGAGCAGTTAGTTTCCCTCTCTTGGGTTTTTGTTGGATGGTGTGCTCTGTAAGAGTGTGTCTTAAATAAAAGCATAAATAAAAGTTGAAAAGCAGACGATTTTGGTGATATGAAATGTATTATTTCTGAAGCAAACTTTCGCACACACCTATGACCTTATAAAACAATTAGAAGGCCATGATCTGTATCAGCCCTGTGCGTTGTAACTCTGGAATATTATGAGGAAATAGGGGGAAACCGGATTTTAAATCACAACCCCAAAATCCAAAAATAACCTCTATCTGGTAATATCAACATGTTTCTCAAAATAAAATACATGTACAGTACACGGAACAACAATTTCCGATTATAAGCCAGAACTGCACATCGATTTTCCATGATTTAGGCAAGTAATTATCTTCTGCGCATGTAGATTAACATGTCTAAAATCACTATCTTGATTCTGTCCCGGCTTTTTGGCGGTGACCATGATGATGAGATCAAAGTGCAGAAACATGAACGAAATGTTATTGAGTTATTGAGACGACATTGACGGATACAATCACAATGAATTCGTTAAGAAACCGATGAATGTCCATCCGTAAAAGGTCCATGGTTGAATGAGACATACAACGCTGATAATTCTCACATTTGCTGTGTACAAAAATATTATTGATTCCCGTTTTTCTTGTGCCTTCTCCCTTGAGGCACTACTCAAAAGATATTGTGGTTGGCATATTATTATAGGTCTTCTAGAGAGGATATCATTCTATCATTTTTTTCTCCGTCTTTTTCATGTTATTCTTTTTTTCCTTAGTTCTATCATTTTCATTTGCTGTGTTTCTTTATTTTTTCCATCTTTCATCTTCTCTTCTATCTTTAATATCCTATTATTTATCATTTTCTCTTTCTAACTTTCCTAATATGGTAGTCTTTGTTTTTCCTTCTTTCACTTCTTATGTATTATTCTTTGTTTTATTAACTCTATCATTTTTCTTTCTATCTTTCCTCGTGTTATTCTGTGATTTCCTTATATTATTTTCTCTTTCTGTTTTTTTCCATCTTTCCATTATCTATTCTTTATCATTTTCTCTTTCTGTCTTTCGTTATGTAATTTTTTGTTTTTTCTTCTATCATCTCTTACGTTTTGTTTGTTGTTATCATTCTATCTTTTTTTCTTTCTATCTTTCCTTGTGTTTTTCTTTGTTTCTTCTATCACCTTTTCTTTTTTAATTCTTTGTTGTTATCATTCTATCATCCCTAATATTATTCCTTGTTTTTCATTCTATCACTTTCTCTTTTTGCCTATCGTTATGTTATTCTTTGTTTCTTCCTTCTATCACCTTCTCCTACCGGTTTGTTAGTGTTTGTTTTTATTCTGGTACTGTAATCTCTTTCCCGCCAAAACACACTCACTTCCTGTTAAGTTTGCTTCCTGGCACGGTTTGGGTTCACACTACAAGCTAGATCGGTCCGGAGCTATATGGTCCACTGGACCGGTTTGCTTCCAAGACCGCTCTGGACCAATCTATCAAACCGGTCCAGTGGACCACATAGCGAAGTGATCTTCTAGATTGGTCCAGAAGATTGCTTCCTGGCACAGTTGTGTGTTCTCATTCACTGTTAGACCGATCTAGGATAGATCGGTCAAGCAAGTGAGAAAGAGGTGATGGATAGGAAAATTTTCTGCATCATTCACTGTTTTGACAGCGCAAGTATTAACATAACGGTACATGTACACATGCCCAGCCTTGTCTGTTCTCAATTCTCTTCATGTGATCAAATAAAAAAATATAGTAATGATTATATCTTCTTGATGTACACAGTAAGGCTGCTGTAAGCATTGTTAGAAATAGGCATTACAATCACCATCAACAAAGAGATGAACATTTGTTGATGGGTGTTCCATTCACCAAGCGGTTTTGAAATGCTATGGTAACTTTTTACGCTTGTTTGTTTCGTTGTAACTGGATTAAATCACAGTTGTACTAATGTTCTACTGCTTAATGGAAAATAATCATCTGAACTTAGAAACACAGATGCCAACTATGTTTTGTGAGGCATTCAGCGCAGGCCTACCAAGTTTTACATCGGCAAGAATGAAGGAGCATTCACGTTTAAGACAGTGGTCAAAGTTTAGTTAGGAAAGCTGTGATACCGCTTTGTCATGTAGCGCTTGCGTCTCGGCCGATCAACCTGTTAGTCGGCCGAACCAGTTTGAGGCAAAATGTTTGGGCTCACGTGGACTACGTGTTTACGGGGAAAGCCCCAACTAAAGCCTTTAGCACCAGCTGTAAAGAAACAAACAACTAATCCCACCAGTCACAACACACGAGGAGTTATGGTTTCTCTATGTGCGACTTGGCACAGGTTCCATATCCCCATGAAAACATGGAATAGTCCAAGATATCACCAACAGTGTTGATGCAACTGGCTGCGAGCATTATTATGAGTCAGGTTGTAAAATAGGAGCAAAAACCCCCCTATTTGGGCGAAATGGAACTGTCTGTCTGGCCTGGTGCTGGGGATGTGTGTGAAGCTGATATTTTTAGGAGGGAGAAGAGAACAAAGAACGACCAATCAGAATGGAGGGTTTGCTTGCATGCAGCTGCTTCAACTGGATAACTAATGAGCTGTGTACCTCTGACATGAAGTCAATAGGGTGTGTGGTAAAGGCTATGAGAGTATTCTGTGTGTGTTTTGTGTATGTGTGTCCACTGTAATCCACACACTCCATTGTAGTGAATAGGCCTTTGTATAGTTTCCCACTGTGTGTAGTCACCAGCAGATGTTTGTAATGTAAGGCAGCCTATACACAGTTGGCCAGGGTTGTGATGCCCTTTAAAACTAAGGTGTGGGTTTTTGTGCTGAAAAATGGACAACAAAATGGTTTCTTTCAAGGCCTGGAATTATATTCAAGTGGACAATTGGCCCAATTTTTGCTGATTCACCCCAGTGAATAGTAGAGTTGTTAACACCGTGTACGTTTGGTGTGTGGACTAAACCGGAGATCTGATATTACTTGAACAAGCTGTGTAAAAATGACATCAAGATCGGTGGGTTCATACAGTTGACATTGTATGCATGCCACAAATTCCATTCATAGATAGCGTGTTTTGTATACAATCCTGTCTTCGCGGACAGCAGCTCATACGAGGCTCGCTTGCGCAACCCAGGCTTGTATGTGTTGTTGATCAACGAAGATCCCGTAGCACCACACGTGGAAATTTCATATTTACCGCGGGATGTGTAATGTGATTTCCTTGTTTTGTACCGGACAGTCAATCTTATTACCAATTGATGAACCAATTTAGGATTACATGTACCAGTAATTGCATCTGAATTCCTCTTGTATCACGTCTTTCCTGGTAAACATTAAACTTTGTACACGGTGGACAAACCCGTAATTGATTCAGAAATAGGCAAAACAAGGACATATCTTCTTTGGCACATCCGATTCGCTACTCGAGGAACCAGGAAATATAGTAGTAGTACTCGTTGTGTTGACATCACGTGATCGTGATGAGAAGTGGAAGAGTAAACGTGACTTAACATGAACAGCAAGTAACAGCTGAAGATCTCCACCTATTCCAAGCAATTAACTCTCCTTACGATCGGGTCTCCGTGTACAAGTGGCTTAGTCAATTACGGCCTTTTACTCACAGGAAATGGCTTGCTGGCTGCGAATTTCCGCGAGGGAATGATCACTGGGGCCTCCCCCGAGTGATTCCAAGGCTTGTTTTCATAGAAGCAATCAACTACTGTGTTAGGAACATCTAAACTGTGTTTTGTCAGGGACTTTCTTTGATCTTTTAACACTATGCAGGCAGCGGCGGCATCTGGAGCCGGCCAGCAGCCTACCGGTCTCATAGATGGAGGGTCGGCCGCGGGGTCACCAAGAATGAAAGGCGTTCGGCCCCCTTCCCTGCCCACGGTAAGTCGCAGCGATTGTCCTTCAGGAGGGCATTTCACAAAACTTTTCATCAGGGACAAATGACAGTTTTTGTTACAAGTTACTGAAATCCTTCCTTCTGATTTGTCATTGATTTTTGTCATCTGTCATTGAAAGAAGGCTTTGTGAAACGGGTCCCTGCTAATAAAAATTGTGGAAATAAAGAACAATCTTTCGGGAATGGTGAAAATTATCCAGAATGAGTGGAGCATATTGATTAAAAATCAATATCAGCACTTGGCTTATCGGTAAAACCTGTTGTTATGGCCACCAAAAAATTTGAGGGCACCTATCTATAGTGGCCGCTTTTATTCTTTCCCCTATTCGCTTTGTACAAGCTATCTAAAGAGCGTTGTTGTTTTATTTTTGATGGCGTGTACCATTTATTTATGAATATTTACGCCTTTTTCACTTGGGTGGCCTTTGTTACAGGTTGAACTCTTTGTAAAAATATTAAAAGAAACATCATGAAAGGTGAGGGTAGGTTTTTGTTGTCAGAAATGTTTGATGTTGCCGAGTTAACAGATCATTTTGTATGTTTGCAGCGATTACATGTACATTTGAATTCAAACTTCATTTTTGCACATTCTAAAGTTTGGTTGTGTCTCAAGTTCCAGTGATCAATGACCTTGCCAGACCTGCCAACCAGTACAATTTAGTCGTATTTAGTACGATTTTTAGAAGCAAATACGACAGTACGATTTTCTTTAATAAAATATTTTGTGGGTGCGTCCGCCATTTTCAATGGCAAAATGTCCATTCTGTCCTGTAAAGTATCCTACAAGCATCCCACATTGGCAATTTGGGGATGTTCATTGGTTTATCGAACACACCAGTCATGACGAAATCATGCATATTCAACCAATGATCAATAAAAAAAATTCTTCCTGTAGGTAGAAACTGTAAGAGGCATTGATCCGCGTAACAATCCATGTTTATTTTCAAGAATACAACTTTTGTCAGTAAAATACAACTTTTGGGACTAAAGAATACAGTTTTTGAACTCCAGAGGTTGGCAGGTCTGCCTTGCTATCTTTGCTTGTGAAGTTGAGTCAACACTTGCGTATTTATTGGTGAAGTTGTACTTGTAATTTGAACGAAAGGGACAGATTTTTGTCATGAATGCATATTTTATGGAAATGTGTACTAATTGTAGCTTTCTGGTCTTGAAGAACAACAAAAATTGTAAATGTAGACTTTGCTCAAGTAATCATGAAATTTGAATAATGTAAATTTGTCTTACGTAGACTACATGAAATCAAATTTTATTCCACAACCAAAGTACCACAGCAACATCAAAAGATAAGATTATGAATTCTTTATAGATCAAGAACAATTTTGCCATCAATAAGCCATTTTCATAGTTTGTATTAGAAACAGGCTATTAAATTCACTTGTTATAAACATTGTACAGTGTACATGTATATATTGTATTTCAATATTAGAATACAATTACTCGTAACACTTGAATGAAATAATTTGAATCTAGGCAGTACACCAAGACGTATGGATTGAATGTGATTACATTATAAAAATGAGGTTTTTGACACGAGTGCTCAACATTAGAGAAAAGCAGGTGGCCAAGTAAAATGTTAGCAAAGAAGTTGATTGAATCAACACCAACATAAAAATGAACCTTGGTCTAAAAAGTACCGGTAGGCATTTTTTGTTGTTTCATAATTGAAGATGCTTTTGGCTCATTCATCCCTAAACCCTAAAATCTGTCATATAAGATGATAATCTTCAATTCTTGAATTGAGAAAAACGATTCGTAATAAAACTTATGAAACAGGTGGCAAGTTGGCTTAGTTGGTAAAGTGTCGGCCCATTGGCAAAAGATTGTGGGTTCAAAATTATATGCAGGCGGATGACTGAAGCTTGCATTGTGCGTTAACGAACCCCTCCCCTGTTTTATAGACGAAGGCTATGTTACAGTGTAAACACACTGTCCCTCGGATTGGACGTTAAATGGAGGCCTTGTTTAGGAGAAACACCACCTTTGCACGACAAAGAGCCCACTGAACAACATGTATTCGTATAAAAGTAGGGGAAAACCCCAGTGTAGTGGTCCACCTGCACACCCCCAATAGGTTATACCGGGAGAAGAGACCCAAGGGTTGTAGTGATTCAGTTTGCTTTTCACCTCCCAGGCAAAGGTGAACCTAATACATCATAATGATGATAATAATAATAATACATGAAGTTCTGTCACCATGTTGTTCTAGTGGTGTCAACACCAGATATTTTCAGGTTCCATCAGTGCTTTCCTAATTATGAATTTTGATGTGAATACATGATCTTAAAGGAACACAAATAAGAGCATCATTCATACAGTGTATCTATCCCTAATGAAACACACTATTGGCCTGCTACAACCTCAGAGATAAAGAGAGATACACAAAACTCATAACCTGGTAGTTTTATATATTTTAGAAAAGTTTTTTAAAGGACTAAATACTGTTTACTATACTTTACTGGTCCTTATGTGTGTATCACTTTCATTTTACCTCCATGTTTAATACATGTAGTTTTTTTTATAAACAATGAATGTGTTCATCAAGTCAATACAAAATTAATTTCTTTTGAAAAGACAGCATACACCACACTGATACTCAATTACTCATTCTAAAAGAAAAGGTCTTAATAGGATCACCAGTATGCTTGACATTGAAGGTACATTACCCTACTTTTAAGCCTAAAACACAGAGTGAAACAAATATTGATATAAAAGATTGAGCATCAACTTTACTAAGACTGCAAACAAGAACCTAACAAGATGATGTGGTGTAGAGCATTGATGCCTAATTGTCAATACGTAATTATTCTTATTGTGTACAAGACGTGTCACAACTTGATTAAAACATCAAGTACATGTACTATCTAAAATCGTGCATACCGTACGTTGAAAATGTCCCTCCCCCCATTAAGGTTTAACAAGTGACTTTTTCCATTACAAAAGGTAATTTTGTGGGAAATTGATATCATTTGTCGGCCCATTGCCCTGCAGGAGTGCAGATGTTATTTATAGCTGGGCCTATTCCTAATTTAAACAACTTGGAGTCATCTTTGTAATGTTCTCTAGTTTTGGGATTGATTCCAAAAGATTTATTTCTCTTTTGATATTGGAAGGTCTTGAGTCTTGACACATGGGCACCTGAAAACTCAGACTGGGCCACCAAAATGTTATAATTGTAATACACTGTATATTGTGTACATGCAATACATGCCCTAAACATTTATGTCTGTACCCCAAGGTTACTGGTAGTTTGGAGCCTGGATATTAGAGATCAATTTAACTTTTTACAGCTGTAAAGTGAAACTGTACGCTACATTGTACATGTGTAGTACTTTTGTTAATCAAGACTAACATGCTTGAACATCCACTTCCTCTTATCCTGTCGGCATTTTTAGAACTGCGTTTTGTAAGTTTTGAGAGGGAGGAAAATGTCCCATTTACATTTTGCAGAAACTGAGACAAGCATTGATCGAATGAACGTAAATTTTATGATGAAATCATGACTGGGTTGGGGAGGAATTCACATTTACATATTCTTTTGTTGACTTAATCAACCTTTGCAAATTTACTGCACTATCTTCTACCGTAATCAATTTTCTGGCAGCTACATGTATGGGCGACTATTATTGTGCAAACAAACATAGGATTGTTATGTACAGTTGTAAATGTAATTGCATCATTTAGTCCATAAAACAAACATATTCAACCAGGATTCAACTTAGTCTATAAATACAATATGGTCTGACTGTTTTGTGCATGCACATGACATTACTGAATACCGGTAGTAAATGATATTTTTAGAGGACATTATACCCTTGTTACTGCTATGGACATAGCTTTCACTTTTTGTACTGTAACACCATTGTCAAATTTATTTTACAAATCAGTCAGTCAACTCTTAAAATGTTGATTTATTCCTCTAACATTTTATACTCTCTACAACATTCACCCCAACCTGCTTTCAATGTGTAAGTGATAAAATGCTGATCTTACACCTAACCTGTCCCTCAAAAAGTCGACTCAATACACCCCGTTTGATATGCAAATGAGCTCCTCTTGTTACAGTGTCCTATCCCATTCACTTAGATTGAAGTGAGTTGAGCCTATTGTAGGGCAGGTTATTCAAAGAGACTGAAAAGAAGTATTGATTGGGGGGTTCTCTGCCACTGAAGCGTGCCAAACGAGGTTTATAGCCTTTTTTTTTTTCAATGGATGTCGCCTTTGAGTTTGTAAGAGGATTTGAGGACAGTGTTTGTTCAGAGCACATGGAAGGATTAGGTCTTAGAGCACTCAAAATGTGAACCTTATTTGAAAATAATTTTATAAATTACAGTACCATATATTTGGGGGAGGGGGTGTGGTTTTTGGAGACCTCATTGTTATGTGTTTCTAGAAATTATTAACCCAGTCATGGCTCCACACTGACTTGTTTGTATTTTTTCCCACATGGGATTCAAATTATTATATTTTTGTTAGTGTGTGTACTCTGTACAGTGTATGCCTGTGCTCTCCCTTTAAGTTTCTTAATAATATGGAGGGGATAGAAGCGATTGTTACCAATCACAGTGCGCAATAAACTGGTATGAGCAATGCTGTCTTATTCTCAACCACTGTTAGTGTTCATGTGTACTGAAAAACATTGATACAACGGTAGAATATTGTCTTACAATGTCCACTCTAACTCTATCCACACATTTTCCACAACCAGTACGAAAGGGGAGCAGGAAAAAGGGGAAAATTCGAAACAAACAAAGCCTCTAAATAACTGAGGGAGAGGAAATACAAGTTATCTCATCAGGAAGGGAAGGCACTGTCGATACAGATAATGACTGTACAGAGAGTTGAGCGGTTTGGCGGTGAGGAAAAGCCAATTTCCACGTATTTCACCTGTGATAAAGGAAAGAGGAACAGGATCTCGAAATTGGCGCCCCTCGAAACTTACATGTATGTTGCACAAAGTCTGATGATTTATTTTCCAGGCTTGTTCAACACTTAGAATTAGTGTACATGTATACTACTGGTACTTGGATACTGTTCAAAATTGTATGATTTACATACCAAGTTTATAAATGACTACCGGTATATGTCTTCAGTATATTTTGTATACACTCCATTTGGTGGTGCCTCCATTAAGTCTTTTTCTTTTTTCACCTTTAAAAAAAACGATAATGCATGTTACTCATTATATAGCACCTACAATGTACAAATGTACATGTATCAGGGAAGGGTGAGAAATGGGAACCATGTTGATGGATGATCAATAATTGAAATGATTTAGTAGTATAATCTGAAGCTGTATTCCAAAAGGATTAAATTTAAGCTCTCTCTCTCTCTCTCTCTCTCCCTCTCTCTCTCCTTCTCTCTCAATTAGTCTTGCGTTAATCTAGAGTGAAAAATACTAGAAATGCAAGTGTTGAGTTTCCGCACCCTGCAAAACACCACCAGAACAATAGGTAGAGACCCTGGCTGTGTGGTTACTGGTTTACTGTTGGGGAAATTCATGGTTTATTGATCAACCATAAAGAAATCCAATAAAACTCCCAGTCAGGGACGGCTAGGTCTTTTCATTTCTTTCCTTTTCTGTAGCAAGTACACCAACTCATGGTCCAGTAATTAGTCAGGATGGCCGACATGTTGTTTATTAGTGCTATGAGGTCATAGCTACTCGTAACGCATTTAATTTTCAGGGTGCTGTAATAATGCATGTTGGATTTGCCTCTGTAGTTAATACTGTCCCCAGCGAGTTCTAGACATGCATATATTGTACATGTAAGGGGGCCAATTATGAGTTTATTATAGTTGCTTCCTGCATAGTGTGTGCATGCTCAGCTAACGGGTCAATTATTGCAACAGAAAGGTGCCCTGCATGCATGTGAAAGAGAGATTGATGGAGTCATGGTGAGAGAGAGAGAGAGAGAGAGAGAAGGGGAGAGCAGGAGAGTGAGATAGGAAAAGAAGGGGGAAAAGAACTTGCCCTTGCATCTATAGAGCAAAGTGAAAATGACAAAACAATGAAGCATGGGCAGTTTTTAATCAAACGGGAGAGTGGGGATGGGAAGAAAAAAACGGGGAAGGCTTTGAGAGAGAGAGAGAGAGAGAGAGAGAGAGAGATCAGAATAACCGGCCATTAGATATGCCAGTCACGACACGCACGCACGCTTCAAGGGCCGGGAGATATTGATTTGTGTGTCGGAAAAAAGAGCAGGGCTTTACTACCTCACAATTGTAAGCATTTGGAAGATTAAGTGCATATTCCCAGTTTATGTGTGTGCGGAGTGTGTGTGTCATTTCATTCATAATGAGGGCACCCATAATACATTTAATAGGCTGAATATATAATGTAGTTGTAAGCCCCTACATGTACATGTACGTATGTGTACTTCAAATGACATCCATCATTTAGACAATATTATACAAAGATATAGTATGGAATATCATAACAGATAACAACATCAAAATTACCTATAGATTAACATACATGTAATAACATTCAAAATTTAAAGAAAATATCAAAAAGTACAAATGGAAAATGGTGCATCCATACAAGCCAATAAGGCTTGACAATTGAATGCACCAGGTGCAGAAGTAATATCAACAATAACATATGCTTAAAAGAAAAAGGGAGAAAAGGGGGATTTCATTTTGGTATGAGAAGACGTGGTCTAAAAATAAATTATGCATTATAAAGAGAGAGAAGGTGTTTTTTGTAAAGTCTTTTAAATCAATCGTTAAAAAATCAGTTTGTATCCAGTTAATAGATAGAACAGAACAATTCATTAAATTGTTTTTAACAAAAAGTGTATATAGTCGGCCATTTCATCATTATGTTAGCTACTCTACTTTGTATTCAGCCAAATGTAATATATTTCTTTCATTCCCCACACTTTATTCTCTCCCCACTCAAACCTCACAAGTTGAAACAAACACAAAAACCAATATTTGCATTGACACATTTTGTTTCTATATTTGGCTAACCACAGATAACAGCGCATACAGGGGTGCTTACCACAAATGTTTTCTAAACCATTTCCTTGACTTGTGCTACTACTTTCATCATGAGGACAGTGCAGTAGAAAATGACTATGAATATCATATTACGTGACAAGTAGATTGATGTTCTGAATTGGTAAAACAATTTTTTTTGTCCTTTTGAAGGTTCTAAATGACTGAAAAATTAGTCTGAAATGTTATGACAAGCACAATTATGTGGCTGATGACAGTAGTATTGAATTTTTTTTAAATGAATTTGATCCTCTTCTCCTTCTCCGAACTCCTCATTCTTCTTCACCTTCTTTTTTTTCTTCTCCATCTCCTTCTTCTCGCTCTTCTTCTCCTCTTTCTTCTTCCCTCCCCCTTCTCTCCTCCTCCTCCTTCTCCTCCTCCTCCTCCTTCTCCTCCTCCTCCTCCTCCTCCTCCTCCTCCTCCTCCTCCTCCTCCTTCTCCTCCTCCTCCTCCTCCTCCTTCTCCTCCTCCTCCTCCTCCTCCTCCTCCTCCTTCTCCTCTTTCTTCTCCTCTTTCTTCTCCTGCTCCTTCTTCTCCTCCTCCTCCTCGTCTTTCTTCTCCTCTTTCTTCTCCTGCTCCTTCTTCTGTGCATCCTCCTCCTGCTCCTTCTTCAAACTGTTAACATAGGGATCATTCATAATTGCGTATATGTACATACAATGTACTGTAAATAGCACAAATCAGACCCACTTCCAAAAAGGGTTACTGTGAAGCCCTGCCATAGAGAGAAATTAGAACCTGGACATTTTCAGAAGGTGACAGAACTGGGTGAGTTGGGGTGTGAAACCTATCACCCCTGACCTCTTCATGTCATCCTGCGTCTAAAAGGGTTGTTCATGTCTCCATTATGTCATGAGTGAGGGTACAAGTCTTGTTATGGGTGACCCCTTGTTATCTCCATTTATTTAACAGACACTGCCCAGATTCAACCTTATTGGCATCAACTCAAGTTTTCTTAGGCCGCGTTCATGCTTGATTTTGACGGCCAGAATCAGGCATCTGTTACGTGTTTAGTTTAAAACACGCTTGCGTTCATGCTCACTTTTGTAGAATCACCGAAAAACGGCGATCACGAACGCCGATCGTAAACTCACAAAAAGATGCGTTTACAATTGTAAACGCGTTTAAATGGGGTCAACGCACTGACCTCTAGTGGGTCTACGTAGCATGCACAGTGAAGGTCACACAATGCCACACAAGGAGAATTGCCTGGATGAGCCAGAGAAGTAAGCATGAACAGCTACACCGTGGAACTGCGATCACGATGAGCGTTTACGATGAGCGTTTCAGATCGCTCATTCTACCTTCAAAATCAAGCATGAACGCGCCCTTAGTTATCGAGCAATGTGGTGGGGACTTGGCTTGGTGTATGCCTGTATTTGTGTTTGTAAAATATCCTTGCCTGGCTTTCTCTGCTTGAAATGTACACATTATCTACAGGGTATGTTGATATTCACCGTACTGTACATGAGCTGTACACATAATGCCGAGATAAAAACTATTAAAGTCAGTTCTTTTCAAGATGTGTTTGCAGAGGTGTTGTAGAGGTGTCATGATCGAGTGGATACGTCACCGGAGTGTGGAACACAATGTCCACGGTTGAGTCCCTTCGTCCTTTGGCAAGACATTAATTTACGTTTGCCACACTCGACCCAGGTGAAGTAGATGGGTACCTGGTAGGAATTAATTCCTTGAAATGCTAGAGCGCTGCAAAGGCAGCCATGCAGAAGCCGGGGGTAATAATAGCAAAGCGCCAGGAGTGTCGAGTCTGACAGACATGAGCGCAATAGTATACAAGAATCCACTATTACTATTATTGTTATTATTATTAAGACACTCATGTTTTGATAATGAAGACAGTCTTGGAGCAGACTACTACACAACCTGCATTCCACATTCCCATTGTTTATCCTCAGTGGGAGGGAAATTGGCAGGCCCTGACCTAGCCTAGTCTCATCTATTCAGACCTCTTTACATAACACAATCAACAAATGAGTCCAAACAGGACCAAAGTCTTACGCAAACCCCGTATAGCACAGATGAACTGGGCATGTTGACGTTGAGAAGTTTCACGCATGTGCCCGTTTCCATGGCTCTTTCACTCGCTACGTGAATACGCATCGAAACTGCGTCATGCGTTTGGGAAAGGAGACTATGACTCAGATCTGGGATAGAGGGAGGAGAGAGCTTCACAGGGGGTTGCCCTCAAGTTGACCTCAGATGGGGACAAACTACATGTACTACAAGCACTACAAGCACGGAGAAGAAGAAAAAAAATGAAACCCAGGGTTTGTGTTGGGTTAAAGGTAATACAAAGTTTTGGGAACTTTTGAAAATTGGGTGGATAGTGTTTCTTTACAACTTTGATATATTTGGATGCCCCTGTGGATGTATTATAAGCACTAGAAAATTTAGCCTCTAAAACACTTCTGCTTTCGAGAAAAGTTAAATGTAAAAAATTACCGGTGCTCCCGGTAAATTTTCATGAATTTCAAATAGCGCCTACGACCGTACAATGGTAGCTGCGACCATGAAAATGTCAGAATATGTAGTTGTGATATATAATTTCCAAACGAGAATAGCTAATCGGGTCAATTTTAGTCGAGAAACATTGTTGTATAGATTAATTAATATCTTGACCTCGAGAGGGAGCTATACAACATAAATAGTTAATCATTTACAATTTCATAACTTGAGACTCGACTTCAACCGCGACAACGATCACTGAATATTGTAAGATTGCATATATGCTTCCAATATGTTCATTTGAACCAAATTCTTGACTCCATACCAAAACTTTGTTTTACCTTTAAGAAGTCTGTAAACTTGTTTGTGAATTGTTGTAATTTAGTTCAGTTCAGTTCATTATATTAAAAACCACACAAAGCATGATATAATCTGTTACATAAAAAAGAGACTGGTAATAGTACATCAATCAACATATTCTTACTTGATTACATCATAAACTGAATGGTTTTAGGACCCCTTTAGAAGCTAAGCTTGTGAGCGGGGCCCTATAGTCAACAAAATACATACATTTACATACATACATTTACATTTACATTTACATTTGGAAGCATAGTATAGTTGCCATTGAAGAGAGGTAGTGTAATCCTGTATAGACACTCATTTACATGTACATTTATGTATTTCCATTTCTACAGGTTATATAGACGTTGTGTTCCAATTACCCTCTTATTCTATTTCAAGCTCTGTTCTTTCACTTATTTTCTGTGGTTTCTGTTTGTTGATCAAAACAACCCAATTTAGGCATTAAATTAGGCATAGAATCGCTCTCTAGGTGGGTCACACACTCACACACACACACACACTTGACCTCATTTGGTCCTCTTTTTTGTGTGTGACCTACATGTAGTTGATGTAGGCCTTTGTTTGAGTGTTCATAACAAAAATTATATTAAAAAGGATACAGGACCTGCATCTACCTACATGTAACCGATTGCCAGTTGTCTAAAGGAGGGGGTAGATAGACTATGGTAACTTTTTTATTAGATCTTTTAATTCTTTCTTTTCCTATTCCAGTAGAGATGCATCCATACTACTGTATGTGTTTTCAGGCACAGTATTCAGTCAAAACATTGCATGCAGTGTGCAAAAAGAACCATTTTATTAAAGCAAGAGTTCAATGGACCCCAATATCCAACATTTACGATGTACAATCTGCCTGGGGCCTGTCTGGATGGTGTTGGAACAAAAATGAGACATTTGGGAATGGGGGAAAATAGAGGGAAAACAGTGTGGCCTATTTATAGAAAATAGGCCATGTATAAATGATCCTGTTGATGTGTTGTCACAAGTTTTATTGCTCTGGGGTTTCCATGGTAGTATAGGAAGATGTAATGGTGTCTGGTTAAGCAATCAAACTTGCACCGTTTCTAAGGAGCTACCCAAATTTGATTTCAATGGAAAGAACATCTGCACAAAAGGAGCACTTGCATCACGTAGTTTTAATGATATTTCTACTTCATGTGCATCTGTTATGTACATTTTACCTCTAGTTTTATTAAGGGGCAATCCAACCCTGGTGATAACTTTATTTGTATGAAAGCAGAAAAAAGGAAAAATACATTTCTAAGAAATTATGAATGTTGAAATACGATATCACTTTCTAGTACATGTGAATCTCAATTCAGCGATGTGGTCAGTAGATTGTGGCATAGTGACTTGTGGCGTAGTGTCAGACTGATAACTCTCCAGTTTGTTGTGTACAAAATATAATTAATTTCTGTTTTTCTCCTAAATGCCTTCTCCATTGAGTACTATTGTACTCAAAATGTAACTAATACGGATAGGAAATTGTTGTCATTTTGTGTGTTGGAACAAATGAAAAGTTGTCTGCCACTAAATCCTCTCCATCTCTTGGGAGGGGGGGGGGATTCATGAAGACAATAATAGAGGCACATTTTATAGTGTACTTACAGTGTACATCATGTAACAAATGCCAGGTTTGGGAAGGGGGCACCTTCATCTCTACCTGTGATTGAGATATGGAATTGATTAACAACTTTCTCTGATCGTCTTGGAAGTTCATTCTCTTGAAATAAGTTATTGTGAAGATACCTGTTAGTGGGAACGCATTTTGCCATTACCAGCTGGAAAGCCAGACTCTATTCTCAGATCTGGACTTGATGCGGTTTCCGGCTAAGGCTGAGCCGTCAATGAGTTGTGTGTTGATCCCACTCTGTGTAGAGGGATGATCCGCCTTGATCTGCGCCCATCTGTTGGCTTGTCTGCGCACTTCACTTGGGCCTCCGTCTCTCACAAAAGCTCTGCATTTACATGAATTTAAAGGAAATACCCTTTTCGGTGCAAATGAGACTTGCGGGGGTTTGTGCGTTTAGTGATTCTATGTCCAGAAAATACATGATATCTGTATTTATAATGTAGAGGTGCTGTGGTCTAGTAGAAATGTCATTGGACTGTTGATCACATGGTTCGTGGTTCGAGTCCCGCCGCGGCACTAATGTCCTTTGGCAAGACATCAATGTAGTACATTTGCCACTGTCCACCCAGGTGTTCAATAAGTCCCGGAAAGAAGGAATCCCTTGAATGCTTGGAGCACCGAAATAGGTAGCCTAGCACAGCCAGGGTTATATTGGAGCTCCTGGAGCACCTTAGGTGGTGGATATGTGCGCTACATGAATATCCAATCATTTCAATGTTATGTTTAGTTTTATTGCTATTTAGCAGCCCAGTTTAGGAGGGGGAAAAGATGTCGCTATTTTTCTAAATATATGCAAATGTGTTGAAAGTGTGAAGAAGTGGGGTATGGTCCACATGATGCACATGTTTTTCACTGGATTGAGTTCTCATGAGGCCAGACTAAACTTTAAGCTGAGAGGGATTTGGATATGGTATCAAGAAGATTGTACCAGCACACTGCTTTTTCCCTTCTACCGAATCAGTCTTTCCGAGACATCCACCGAAGCAATGATCCCATTCTTGAGTATGACTCCTTTGGTATGATTCAGCTGTTTAACAGATTGTGCTTTACTTGTACTACAACACCTACAAAGTCATCTTGTCTTATGAGTGGATGTGTTCATTTGCTTCCTGTATTCATACATGTAGTTAAGAGTCAATCTACAGATTGTCTAATGGAATTCCTGGTATAATGCACAAAATAGCAATACTGTCACTCAAAATATCTGTGTTTTAATTCAGAAACATAGCCTGAAATAATTTGAAATTGACAATTTGGTTCATTTTGGACCCCTTTTGTCTGGATGTATTGTAAAGTGTTGATTGTTGTGAAAAACTAACTAAGCAAGTTCTCTAAAATTATTATTAGTAAAGTTATAGTTAATAAACACTTCAGCCATGCTGTTGTTGTTACCCATATGTCGAAATATCATTGATCAATGGGCACAACCAATGTAACAAGTAAAGTTAGACCTTATCTGGCAATTGAATGATGTGATTCCTTTGCTAGTCCGTTCAACAACAACAAATTATACCTGCATTATCGTGTTCTGCGTTGATAACTGTAAATGCAATATTTTCATGAACTAAATATACCTGTAAACCTGTTGTCTACTAAATTCTTTCATTCCTCTTGGCTCAATAAAAGAACTAAGTGGTACATGTATTCAATTGGTCAAATTAATTTGCAATCAGGTGCAATTATCCTTTACTTTTTTTTCTTTTTTTGACTCTGCAGGGAGGGTCTGATGGGCAGGACATGTCGTACCTACCCAACGTGCCGGTCTCTGATGGAGCACCACCTAACCAGGTGGTGGGTAAGAACGGCCAGGTCATGCAGTGGAATCCTGCAGCACCCAACGCACCAACGGCTCAGCCGCAGATGATGAATGGCTACTCTGACCAGTATCCTCACCATCTACCCCCAAACCACCACCTCCCCCAGCACCCGCAACAGCCACAACAGCAACAGCAGTCGCCACAGCTACCACAGCCACAACTCAAGGGAGAAGATGCACCAAAGACAGGCCAGGAGCTGACTCGGAAGGAAGCGCTTCCTAAGATGTCTCCAGGAGAGCCGGCACCAAAGACTGCCAAGGGGATGGAGCAGGGCAAACAACAGGGCAAGGAACATGGTCTGTCCGCATTCTCCCCTACTCCAGATTCAGTCGGTAAGCCTCACGCACCAGCACACACGCCGCCAGGAATGGCAAGAGAATTGGCAGAGAGACATTACTATGAGAAGATGGTGCAGCAACAGCAGCAGCAGCAGCAGAAACTTGCTGATCCCCATGAGATAGCTGCAGCAGCCGCCGCCGCAGCTGCTGCAGCTCACAGAAGCATTCCACCCCAAAACTACCCCCATCACCCTCATCACCTATCAATGCCCCCCCATAAAGCAGAAATCAACAATCATATCCCCATAAAGAAAGAGGTCCTTTCCCCGGTGGTTGGGGTCACTGGAACTCCTATACCTCCTCCAGATAAGAAGTCCCTCTCCCCCGTCGATGCTGCAGAGTCCTTGCTTTCATTAAGTACTACACTACCTGATAAAACCAACCCATTCACAGTCGGTGGTAATTCTTTCAGTCATGCCAAACCCTCAGTCAGCACCATGATGCTAGCACCTCTTCCCCAACCAGTTAAGAAAGAGAGCACTGGATCCAAAAGTACTCCTGGGCCCCGCCCATCTGAGATTTCCTCCCCGTCTTCAGGTGCCCCCACGAAGATCCCCCTTAACCCGCTGGAACCTGCCCATCCAGATGGGGTCGCTGCCAGAGCCGAAGTCCAGAAGATGGCCCGACAGGTCCCGCCCAGCCCCTACAGCAACATCATGCTACCGACCATCATGCAGAAGAGCGACGGTAGGATGGGGTTGGCCACAACCGCTCTCTCCATGAGCTACCAAGGGATCAGCTCCACTCACGCCATCCAGGGGGGTACGGGGGACAAAGTGGAAGGGGGCGGTAAGGGAACCACCCTGCACCCTACCCCACCCACCGTCGACTCCCTCATGGAAAGGCAGAAGTTGGAGAAAGGTCTTCAGACGCCACCTAGATCAACGGATAAACCTGTGATCGAGACTCCAGAAATGAAGCACATGCAGTTAATCTCTGAAGACGCTCGCATCGAGGCTCCAAATTGTGGTTGTTTAGGTAAATTTATTTTAAGACCTACAATTTGGAATTTTCTCAATTAAAACGTTTCCTCTAATGAGCCATTATCACAGAAGAGAATATGTTCTAAAGTTTCTTTTTTAAATATTTTTAAAAATAGAGTAACCATCCCTCGTTGTTCAGCCTCATTGTGTTTGTCAGTGTAACATATCGTTTTAGGCATTGAAGATAAATTTCTGAAAATGTCCACATAAAAGAATTACTCAAAAAGCTACAGGCAAAGCCTTGCTTCAGCATTTTATTCTGATTCTAAATTCCTCCATTTGAGTGAAATGGAATAACTCTCCCAAAAGAAGAAAAAAGTAATACAACCTGTAAAGTGCTGAGATATACAAATTCATATTAGGTGACATCTAAATTCTGATTTATTTATTTTTAAATTATTTGTTGTCATCTACAGTAACCAATGCAGTCAAACCATATCCTTTCTCAAAACCTGATGATGTTTAATTTCCTCGCCATCTTGGTTTTATTTTATGAACAGAAAATGACATGGATGAGGCGCCGTACTACACCCATTTGGGAACGGGTCCCAACCTTCCAGCAATCAGAGAGCTTGTGGAGATAAGGTAGCTATTATCAATCAATAAGAGGGTGGGATGAGTTGGTGGATTAAAGGGGAAGTCCACCCTGATATTAAGTTGGTTTTGATAGAAGCAGAAAATTGAGAGAAATGGATCAGTTTTCTGCTTTTCTTAAAACAAAGATAATATCAGGTTGGACACTTCCCCTTTGAAGCCTTGTTACAGGAAACTACCTCTGAAAAGCGGTTGCTGCAAAAATAAGAAGGTTGAAATGAGTGGCTGCGAGCATCAACAAGCCCCTAAGCTTTTCTCTGTGTTATAGATAGAGATAGAGATATATGAATCGCACTACACTTACACTACTTTATTTTGCTGAAGGGTTTTCTTTCTTTCTTTTTTAAGGCTTTTACTACGTTCTGTGTGAAAAAGGCTTTGGACAACTGATTAAAACGATGATTGAAAACGTTGATTAAAATGAAGATTGAAATTGCAATATCATTTAATAACAGTGTTTATTGACTCACGATCATATGTACATAGCATTGAAATAGAGCCCCTTATCCGCCGAGTACACACCATAACATTGTTGCGTGAACCCTGAAACCGGTCGTACTCCAATAACATCATCTCAACGAGGGTAATACAATCTTCTGTCCGGAGTATACCCTCTCTGGGAGTATCAACCGCAGAATTACGCTTCCTCCTCGCTTGCGAGCCTGCGTCATTCATAAAAAAACTCTCACCCCGCTCTCTCAACGGAGGCCCCTCGTTGATTGCACTGCCCTCGCTTGGCTCGTAACCAAGCTTCTGTCCGATGCATCAAGCTTGTGCTATTTATTTCTCGCTCACGTGTAGTTTTGACACTCTTATCTGTGCTTGTTCGACTTTGTTTTCTGGTTTCATGTCGTTAAGAGAGAGCCTTGTAAGTACTACAAGGTGCTTCCTTTTCAGTTCCTCTTGTTTCTTTGTTCACTTGTAATCTTTTCAGAACTTCCTCTTGCTCTCCCTTCTCTGTATTTTTTCCTTCCACTCGCCATCTCCCTCCACCCCTCTCTCTCTCTCTCTCTCTCTCTCTCTCTCTCCCTCTCTCTCTCTCTCCCTCTCTCTCTCTCTCTCTCTTTCTCTCTCCCTCTCTTTCTCTCTCCCTCTCTTTCTCTTTCTCTATCTAACTATCTATTATTATCTCTCTGTATCCATTTGTCTCTGGCCACCTATCTCTTCTACACTTTTTCTGTTTTCCTCTTTCTTCTTTCCTCCCCTTGTGTTCATAATTGTTACATTTCCTGTAAAACTCTTTTCTTTCTCTTCCCCTGTCCTTCCATCCCTTTTGCCTTTAGCCCTGTCGTCCATCTTCTTCACTGTCCCACGTCCTAATAATCGTTGTCATTATCCTTTCCCATTTTGTCTCCCCCCCCCCTCCCTCCCCCCCCCCCCCCATTCTTACTCTCTCTCTCTCTCTCTCTCTCTCTCTCTCTCTTTCTGGCACCCTTACCTAACCTTGCTGATATCTAATTTTGGAATTCCCCTTATATCGAGTGCTGGGATGTCACTTCCATTTCGTGCTTTCCTGTGGGGTTATTTATGTCCATCTTTAGTACCTACTCATTCTTGCAGAGAATGAGATTGAATATAGGGTGGCACTGACATCCTGTATTCGCCTGAAGGGACTTCAATATATTTATAATGATAGTGCGAAGCAGTATCAGATTCAACTATGTATCATTTTCAAATATGTATCATTTTAAAGAGTTTAAAGGTAAAGACCAGTATTGGAAATGTCCCAATTTCAAAAAATGAAATGGAAGCTCTTATTACCAATCATGTGAAAGAATATGTTTTGAATATTACATGGCGATAACAAATTTGACGGGAAACCGCCTACTAATTGATATATTTGGTAAATTAGTATATCTATATACTGTTGAGAGATACAAATGCACGTGTCGCGCACGTGTGTGTAGCCCCATATACATCTTTCTGTGTACAGTGCTTCTAACTTTATGAAGACTTGGCCAAATTTCTTATCATTTTGATGATTCCAGAACCTTGCAATACACACAAATTCTTATATGCTAGATGATCAACCTTTTCTGGTCCCACACGGTTTCTTTCACAATGCAATCGCATGACCAGAACTCAACTTCATCTTTAACATGTCTCTACTCCTTTGAAGTGCTATAAAAGTTAAAGTTTTATGTTATGACATAATGCACACAAAGAGCTTGACATTAAAAGGGGTCTGGTACACACGGTCCCCCCAAATTTCATTTAAGAGCTCAGAAATACAAATTAGAATGTTATTTAATTAATTAATTAATAGATACATTAATATATAGATGAATTAATAAATAGATCAATAAATGAAGAAATAAATATTTTAAAAAATAAAAGAAATGCAATCGAAAGGGAGGGGGGTGATCCTGGAGAATAAATATAGAATTGAAATTATTATCTTTTTTTATAAAACCATTTGTTTCTTGGCATTCCTGATCAATAAGACTACTAAAGCATGTATTTTGATTTACCGTAGTGTTTTTGATTTATGGCAGCAGGTTTTGTTCAGGAAATGTTTGTTATAATTCAAGCTTCCTTTCCTCTCTCGAAGGACACACTCGCTGCTTTACTATGGCAAGCATTGAACTTCCTCAAGAAAAAAAAATATATTAGTTTTATTATACCTGGTTATGTGATGCCTGTGTAGTATTGGTTTCCAATGCTCAAGTTATAGAACGGAACAAAGAGTGATGTTGGCTTGAAAAGATTGTTAAAAACTCAGGAAAATTAGAATTATATGATGGCTGATTCCGCCATCAAATTGTTTTTCCTTTTTTAACGGCGTAATAATAAATTACATCGTCAATAATCGTTTTCAATCAAAACCACAACTCATTGTGTCGGGCCTACATGTACTTACCTTGATTTCCTTATCTTTCTATGCTAATTTTTTCGGCCCCCGACAGGGTATACATTTTCTACCAAAATCTTTTGGCACATGTCATTTACTTGTAATCTTGAACATTCAGTGTAAATTTTGTTGGATTTTGTGAGAATTTATTTTCTATCATTACCAGAACTCAAGCTTATCTTTAACCATGCTCTCTGGTTTTGTTTCTCTTTGACCCCTTCAGGAGTGGCTTCCAAGGTAGTCAGGTGAGGATAGAGAAGGTTGTCTACTCCGGCAAGGAGGGCAAGAGCTCAACAGGATGTCCCATCGCAAAATGGGTAAGTCAGAGCTTCAAATGTTAAAGTTGCTCATGCATGGGTATATAGAGGGCAGCACACTGAGCCAACAGGTATTACGCTCCCGTTCGTACTAGGCTTAGTGTTCGCCAAGTTGCCTATTTACGAACGACTATATACCCATGCATGAACATCTTTAAAGGGATCCGGTAACTTTGTCTCAGATTCTGAAACAAAATTCTGAATTTAGCTCATGATGCAATGAAAATTACAAACCTTTAGGTCAGTCAGGAACCTCATGACTTTTACAAGCCGATCGCCTGTCTGATTATCAAGATATTTATGAATGGAATTACAAATTTTGAAAACCGTTCGCCTGACGGTTTTCATAACACTGCAGTCTATTGGGGAAAACAAGTATGGTAAAACCTGTCACTTACAGATTTTTACTTTTTTGAGGCACTTCTTGATCATTTTGAAGCGCAATTTTTTTAGAGCTTCCATATTACACCATATCACAGACACTGATAACACGCAGGGCCGTGTAACTCAGATTTAACATTGTTAAACGATCCCTTTAAGTAAAGTTTGGAAGAGACACCCAAACTAGAAGTAATGATGGGTAAAATGATGTGTTTATTCCATCTCGATGCTCTTTAGCAACTAGATGGTGGACAGCAGGGGGAAATTAATGTATGCCATATGCTCCTACAACAAGTGGGGTATAGAAGTACTTGTTGTTGGTGATCTGACCTGTGCTCCAGGATTTATTTTATCAAAGATACAGCGTCAGGGCTGCGACTAGGTTTTAGGTTAGGTCGAGGGTTGGGGTCGCTATATTGAAATTGAAGTCAGCAATAAGCCAGTAAATAGCTTTGGAACGCATGACCCCAAAATATCCACATATCTTTTACACGATGGATACGTTCCACTTGTGCATTTTAGAATAATCACTGCCAATGTGATGGAGGTGCTTCATGTATACCTTTTGTTCGCCTCTTGAGAAGAATACTTCCACCTGTGTATCAGATAAATAAACTGTCGGTGCATAAATGAATACTGATTACATAACATTCATGAGAACGATACCAGTATTCGTCTCTATCGGTTTTACAATTCTAGAACAAATGACCTTTTCGGCCCATTGTACAAAATTAACTGCAGAGCAATTGTTGCTGTAGCATGTATCGTAGTAGCAGAGCTGCCAACCATTCCGTTTTTGCCGGAATTACTCCCGTTTTTTCCTCCAAATTACGGTATTACGTTTTTTCTTCATAAAATACGTTTTTTAATAATAGAAAACTAATTTTAAAACATACTTGAAAAGAAAAATATTCTCAAAAAAAATGAAATGTCGATAATACCAAAATAACCACCAAAAAAATTACCTGCTTGTATGGAAAAAACAGCATGATGAATGAACATTTCTGCATTGGAAGTGTGTCGCGCGTGGTTGTAAGTTTTGTTTTCATGAATTCCTTTTTTTTGCCATCATGATTCCTTTTTTTGGTCGGACAAGGTTGGCAGCTCTGTAGTAGTCGCATATTGAGCAAGGGTGTGTTTGCCGGGCGGGATAGTAGAGTGGGAAGTGATTAGTTATCTACTCCAGTAACCTGTAGGGTTGTTCTTTGTGGACCTGGGTCCTGTTTCACAAAACTTGTCATCAGTGACAAATGACAGTTTTTGTTATAAGCTACTGAGATCCTTGCTTCTGATTGGTTATCAGTAGATTTGTCACTGAATTTTTTCATTTGTCATTGAAAAAAGGCTTTGTGAAACGGGTCCCTGATCAAGGTACCCAAGTCACTTCCTATCCAGATGCGATCTGTACCCGAAGCAGATGCAACCCCAGATAGATAATACTCAGACGGTGGTTATGTGAGCGTATTGAAAGTGAAACTCAGCAGTGAATCAGTCAGCGGGCTGATGCATTCTTTTTAGAGTGGCAATGTTCAGCTTGATCTATCTAGTGAGCAATTGAATGTTCATTTTTAATATTCATTTTACCGAAGTGAACTAACTTGAACCTTCATCTTTCAAACCTATCTGAGGGACTGAGGTTAAATACCCTGCCCAAAGACACTCGGGTACCAACTTGGTCTTGAACCTAAGTTACTGAACTTCCAAGACCATCACTCTATCCACCAAGCCATATCCCATTGTAGTGATGCACACATGCCTCGTCAACATTTTCTGCTAGAATTTGTTTTTTTCAGGGAAAGGATTATAGTCCTGTCTAACAAAGAGTTGATATCAATCTCAACTGTAGACATAAGTGATACATGTAGGAGACTTCAAACTTTCGATTGATTTGAGGACTTGTGATGGATTCGGATCAATCGTAACTCTTTATAAGATGGGGCCCCAGGTTGACATTGGGTTTTAGGTTAGAGTTTAAGTTCAGTTATTGTATTTGTTCCAGGGTTGAAGTTAGGAATTGAGTTACTGGAGGAAATTACCTTTGGAGATTGTGTCATGGAGGTAACTTCTTTTCTAAAACTATCCACCAAACCATATCGAATTGCATTCCGTAACAACTTCTCCCATTGCTGTTCATTGCAGATCATCCGACGGTCATCGACGGACGAGAAGATCCTGGTCCTGGTCCGTCATCGTCCAGGACATCGTTGCGACACGTCCTACATCATCATCGCCATCGTGGCATGGGAAGGGGTCAACAACTACATGGCGGACGACACCTACGAGATGCTGCGGACAACGCTGCCCAATGGTGCCATCCCTACGGTCAGAAGATGCGGGACCAATGAAGAGTAAGTCATCGATAGAGTATCGATCAGGGCCCTGTCTCATAACACTTGTTATCATACCAATTTACTACAGTCAAACCTGTCTACAGCGAATGCCCGAGGGAAACACAAAAAGTGGTCTTAGTAGACAGGTTCCTTTTTATTTTCAAGGGAAACAAAAAATGTGGTCCCAGACAGGTGCTCTTTGTAGACAGGTGGTTGCTAAAGCAGGTTTGACTGTATAACTGTTATAAGCCAATGAAATAATTGCATATGATTGGCCCAGAGCATATTTGTCATAGAATTTTAGCACTTGGTATTATCAATAACAATTTTTATGACACGGTCGCCCAGAACCACATGGCATGTCAAACTAATCTTTGGTTATGGTAATGGAATTGTAGCAGGCAGTAAATAGGTTCATAGGGGATCTTGGAATATGTGTGTTGTCCTGCCCTTTCAGTGATGAAAATCTTTTTCTCACTGATTTTCTCTTTTCAATTACATCTTTTCAATTACATCAAATCTCAATATCATATTTGTCTGGTCAAGACATGTCAAAACGTTACCAAGTATTATTGAATTGTATTATGGGATTACGAAGATAAATTTACATAAAAAAACGTTTCATTTGATGTATTATTTGATACAAGCTCAAGAAGGGCCTTCAATTTGTTGCAGTTACCAGATGTATTGAAATCTTAGATGCAGGTGACATACGGGACAAAATAGCTTTGTGCCTTTTCGTTTCAACTTTCTCTCATTCATGGACTCTTCATTTTTGTCTTCTTCTTCTTCAGTAAAACGTGCGCCTGTCAAGGGTTCAGTCCCGACTCCTGCGGTGCCTCCTTCACCTTTGGCTGCTCCTGGTCCATGTACTACAACACCTGCAAGTTTGCCCGCAGCAGGACTCCCAGGAAATTCAAGCTCCTGGAGGCCAATCCTGAAGTGGTAAGTAAAGCCTCAGTCACAGATACCATTACAAACTGCTAAGAAGGTCGTACGAAACCAGCTTTCGTAGAACGTCCGTAAGTTCACAGACTGGTTGATGGTCTTGTCCAAGATTTTGTTTAACCTCGTACAAAACCCTCTCTTCATAAGGCGGCCGTACGAACGTCGTAATAACAATGTAAGAACCACGTAAGATCCTCGTACATTTCGGAGGGTTGAGAGACAATTCTAGAAATTCTCAAATTTCTTACAATGATCGTAAGGACACCGTAAGTTTTTCACAGAAGGCTCTTATGGCGTTCGTAAGGTGCTCGTACACAATGTATGCAGCGCTTTTGTTGCAACCCGACAAAATATTTTTTAAAGTCATAAGATCTTATTACGAATGACTTAAGAATGCCGTCAGTTACACGAACGACCATCTTGCGAGAACAACAACTCGTAAGATGGCCTTAAGTCTAATGTAAGTAGAACTCAAGGCAATCTTACAAAAAATTAAACGGCATTTGTACGAATTCCGTAAAAAGGATGTATGCCCAATCTACAAACTCTGGAATTTGTGCGAACAGGGAGATTTGTACAAATGCATCGTTCGTATTAACCTTTGTGACCGTAGCTCAAGGCCCATCTCTGGGAGATCATTCTGTAACAATGGAATTCTGTCAGGGTTTGTGAGAAAGTGTGACTATGAACATTGCCAAAACATAGTCTCTCCTTAGCCAAGGACATATCTTTTGGTTCTAAATCAATCAATCTTCCACAAAATATCTTAGAACTTGAAGAAAGTGTGAACATATTGCCAATTTAAAACAATGTCTCTTTAGCAATGATATTTTTAGTTGCCCAACCAAGGTTCTTTGAAATGTCCTAAAACTTGAAGACATCCCACACATATATTTCTTTCACTTCATTTGAACAAGTCTTAGAAATTGAAAAATGTTGGAAACATAAAGTTAAAACACTGTCACAAATGATATATTTCACCAATGGTTCTGGAATGTCTTGAAACATAAAGAGGTGTGCCAATGACAATCAGAATGATTTTTTTATTTTCATTTTCTTCCAAGGTTTCTGGAATTTCAGTGACCGGTTTTACCATACTCATTTTCCCTGATAGACTCTAGTGTTATAAAAACCGTTAGGAAAAGAAAAAATGAAATTTTGATTTCCAATCATAAATATCTTGATAATCAGACAGGCGGTTGGCTTGTAAAGTAATGGAGTTCCTGACTGACCTAAAGGTTTATAATTATCATTGCAGCATGAGCTACATCCAGGATTTTGTTTCAGAATCTGAGGCAATGTTACAGAGTCACTTTAAAGCCCATCTGTACTAGTTTGGCTAGGAGAGATAAGACCACCAAGGTAGGTCACTGACAGGTGGCTATCTCATCAACTCAGCTCTCAATTAACATAAGAAAAAGAGGATCATGGGGGACCAATGGTCACCGATGAGGGAGCAAGTAGCTACAAGTAGTACAGTGGGCCTTTAATGGCAAAGTGAAATCATTATATTTTGCATCCTTCTTCTCCCGTTTCCAGGAGGACGTTCTGTCGGACCGCTTCCAGAACATGGCCACCGACCTGGGCCCTCTCTACAAGCGTCTGGCTCCCGAGTCCTTCAACAACATGGTGATGTTGGAGGAAGAGGGCAAGGAGTGCCGGCTGGGGAAGGAGGTTGGCAGGCCGTTTGCGGGAGTGACCGCCTGCATGGATTTCTGTGCCCACGCCCACAAAGACCAACATAACATGAACAATGGCTGTACTGTGGTAAGTAATGCAGTCTTGGAGTGTCACATATTTCTGAGGCATTATGTTTCCGGGTTTTCCGTACGTCCCGTTCTCGTGATCGCATTATCTCAAGAACCCATTGATGGATTCCCGCCAAACATGGGTCATGTATGTATCTTACAAAGCCAATGAACTGATTAGATTTTGGGGTCGCGAGATCCAAGGACAAAGGTCACAAGGCTTATTTTATTTCATATTTCGTCGTTCGAAATTACATGAGATCCCGTCGCGCATGCGCAGTCAATTCGCCGCGCAATTGATTTTTACCGGGAAAGTAACTTTCCCTCAGCAGTCAAAATACCTAATTTTCGGCGTTTTTTCGGACCAGCGGTTTCGAAAAAATACAACATTAGGGAGAGAAACTCTCCTTTTTCATGTTTTTTGAAGACTTTTGAGAATCTGTGCTGTTTTTATATCATATATCGAAGTTTTGCTCCGATTCCACGGACACGATGGCGTCTCCGTCAAGCAGCAACGGCAGCACCAAGCAGAAAACCAGCGAAACGCTGAGCACGGCTAAAGCCGGAACTTCCCCGGGCGAAACCGCCGCGGGCACCTCTACGAAGCCTGAGCCAAAGCGCTCAGCGGCAGTGAAATCCTCCGATACGAAACGCAAAAGTGTCTTGGCAAAGCCTGCCCTGAATGAGTCTAAGAACTCTGGGCCTAAAAAGAAGGGCAAAAAGCCTGAAGAAAAGGAGGACTTCACGGATTTACGAGGAAGACTTGACAAATTGGAATCCTTAATGGAGAGAATGGTGGATTTTTTGCCTTGTCAATCTGCAACTCGCCCCACCGGGGATTCACCGCCGACAGCATGTACAGCTGCGGCGAACGTGAGATTTCTTGAAGTTGAACATGATGATGATGATTTTGAGCATATTGACACTGGAAACATGGGCCAATGCCCTAATTCATATGACATTGGCAGCATGGATGAGGGTGATGTCAACGAAACTGTTGCACCAGGTTTAGACCAGGAGAATATGGACAAAGTTCCTGCCCTGGCTCAAAAATTTGCTATCCCCACTGGGGTAGGTGGCGCGATCCACAATGATTTAGCAAAGTCTGCCATGTACCTCATGTCCAACCAGCTAGAGGAAAATGTGTTGGAGGAAGCTGGAGGGAAATACCCTCCTCCAAGCAATTGTACTCCACTGTGTTGCCCCAAAGTGAATGCAGCAATATGGGAAAACCTATCCTCGCAAACAAGAAGCCGTGATTTGAAACTGCAAAGAATCCAAAAGCCCTTGACAAGGGGACTCACAGCTTTTATTCAAACTCTGTCCCCCGATAGCCTATCAGAGACACAACAGGATGCATTGGCATTGCTGTGTAACACAAACTTTGAAATCAACTGCTTACGCAAAGATCAGATTAAGCCAGACTTAAATGCCAAGTACTCACATCTATGCAAACCTGCTACACCAGTGAGTCAGTACTTATTTGGCGATGACTTAACAAAGAGAGTCAAAGATCTTACAGAACAACAAAAAGCTGCATCTGGCGTGGTGCGTGGACAACGTACACCCCGCCCCCAGTACCATCCGTACAGGACGCAAGCGTCCAGCACTTTTCAATACCGCAGACAAGGATGGAACCGTGCCACCGGCACATCACAAACTTTTCCAAGTAGCAGGCCCGCAAGTGGGAACTACAACAGGCCTTTTTTAGGCCAGCGAACCCAACGAGGCAGACCTTACAGAGCTCCGCCTCACACCCAGACGATGAGCATGGGGAAACAAACCCAATCCTTCCAGCGGCCACAGGCCGCAAGGAGGAAATAGCTACACCATTACCCAAAGAGGTAAGTAGCACATATGAATATTTTGAGAATGTTAAGATTAATGCTCCTTCTACTTCATGTACATTACAACAAGAATGCATCTCAAATGTGCCTGTTGGTGGTCGATTGATTTATTTCTATCGTAGATGGCGTGAATTAACGTCAGATCTTTTTCTGCTATCAGCAGTGCGAGGCTATGAGATCGAATTTGATTATTCGAAAGGGGTTCCCTCAAGAAATAAGCCCCTCTATGGTTACAAAAAGAGCCCTTTAGAAATAAATCAGATTACTAAAGAAATCTTGGCTCTACAAGCAAAAAACGTAATAGAACCTTGCTCATTTGAAGAGGGAGAATTCCTCTCAAACATCTTCACGAGACCCAAGAAAGATGGGGGTACTCGTATGATCTTAGACTTATCAGAGCTTAATAAAAGTCTGAACGTACAACACTTTAAGATGGATATCATCCACACTGCCAAGCACTTGATTTCTCCGCACTGTTATCTTGCATCAATCGACCTCCAAGATGCTTATTACTCCATTCCAGTAGACCCAAATAGTAGAAAATACTTGAGGTTCATGTGGCAGGGTGAGCGCTGGCAATTTGCAGCCTTACCTAATGGGCTCAGCACAGCCCCCAGACTGTTCACAAAATTGCTGAAGCCAGTCTTTGCCGAACTGCGACAAGCAGGTCATACAGTCATAGGATATTTGGACGACACCATAATTATTGATGAGACAAAAGAGAAGCTTAAAGAGAGTGTGAGTGCAACAACCAAGATCCTCTCAGAATTAGGATTCCTCATTCACACTAAAAAATCAGTGCTCATCCCAACACGTGAACTAGCCTTTCTTGGCTTCATTCTTAACACTGAGAGTATGATTGTTAAATTGCCTCAAACAAAGGCACAAGAAGTGAAAGATATATGCCGTGAATTAATGGGCACGTACCTTCCATCAATACGAATGGTAGCACGAGTGATTGGGAAGGTCATAGCTACTTTCCCTGCGGTTGAGTATGGCCCCTTATACTATAGATCAATGGAAAAGGGACAAAATTGCAGCCCTCAGACAAAACAGGGGCCATTTTGACAGAAAGATGAAGTTGTCCCTTGAGGCAAAAGAGGAGTTAAAGTGGTGGATGAACAATGTTTCTATGGCCTCCTCCCCAATTGTTAGGAAAAAACCTGACTTAGAATTGCACACAGATGCCAGTGGCCTTGGATGGGGAGCTACTGACCTCCAGAAGCAAACAGGGGGTCGATGGAATGAATTTGAGGCAGAAAGGGCAAGAAACAATGAAATAAATTTCCTGGAAACCCTAGCCGCTGGGTTGGGGATAAAATCCTTTTGCATGAATAAGCGTAACGTTCATGTGATGGTAAGAATAGATAATACCACTGCAGTGGCTTATTTAAATCACATGGGAGGTTGCAAGTCCACAATGTGTGACAAGATGTCAAGAGAAATTTGGCAGTGGTGTATTTCTCGAAATATTTGGGTCTCTGCAGCCCATGTACCTGGTCGGCTCAATACTATAGCAGATGAAAGATCCAGGAAATTTAATGATCGAACAGAATGGAAACTGAACAGACAAGTGTTTGATAGAATAGTTTCCCACTTTGGTGTACCAGAAATAGACCTGTTCGCCTCAAGACTAAATGCTCAAGTAGAGAAATATGTCACTTGGCACCCAGACCCTGGGGCTTTTGCAGTTGACGCATTTACGCTAGATTGGAAACCTTTTGCATTCTATGCATTCCCACCGTTCTGTATGATCCCCAAATGCTTGCAAAAAATCAGAGAGGATAAAGCTAGAGGGTTACTTCTGGTCCCTAATTGGCCCACTCAGGCGTGGTTCCCTCAGTTGGTTAGCATGATGGAAGGAGAGCCATTGTTTATCCAGAGGCAAGAAGATTTGCTACTCCTTCCTGTGTTAAACACCACCCACCCTCTTAATGCTAATATTGACCTCCTATGTTGCAGGTTATGCGGCAACACTTTGAGAATCGGGGACTAAGCAGACGAACAGTGGATATCATTACAGCTTCATGGAGAGCATCAACCTGCAAGCAGTACCAAGTTTACATCACACAGTGGCGAAGTTTTTGCCACAGCAGGAATACGAGTTACCTCCAAGCCGAGGTGGAAACGGTACTAGAATTCCTTAGTAGTTTATTTCATGACAGGAACCTTAGCTACAGTGCGATCAATACAGCTCGTAGCGCTTTATCCACTTTTCTGATTCTCGTTGACAGTAATCAGACAATGAGTACTCACCCACTTATAACAAGACTGATGAGAGGTGTTTTTCAACTCAGACCTGTCTTACCTAGATATACAGAAATATGGAATATTAGTCCAGTCCTCAATTTTCTAAGAAAATTGTCTCCAGTAAACTCCTTAAACCTCAGAGATTTAACACTCAAAGTATGTATGCTAATGGCTCTTGTATCGGCACAGAGAGTGCAAACCTTGCATATATTGAAGACTAACAAGATGACCCTAAAAGGGGGCTTTGTGGTTTTTCATTTGGATGAACACTTGAAGCAAAGCAAACCAGGAAATACCAATTTTAAGTTTAAATTGGAAGCATATCCTCCTGATAGAAGATTGTGTATTGTAAAATATGTGAAACATTATGTCCAGCGCACAGGACTACTTCGTGGGAATGAGAACTCGTTCTTTGTAAGTTACACCAGACCTCATAATAGAGTAACAACTCAAACCTTATCTCGCTGGATCAAGACCTGCTTGCAAAGAGCAGGTGTGGATACAAACGTTTATAAGGCTCATTCAACGCGGGCAGCATCAACTTCAGCAGCTGCCAAGGCAGCACTTCCAATGGACCAGATCCTAGCCCGAGCAGGATGGTCTTCAGAGAAAACGTTCAGGAAGTTCTACAGGAAACCTTTTGAAAACAAGAGAAACTTTACCCAGGCAGTCTTACAAGATAGCACACTGCTTTAAGAACTGCATCAGAAGGCTTTTCAATAGAACTGGCATTAAGAGACCAGCTGTCTAATTAATAGAACTGGGATTAAGAAACCAGATGGCTAGAATAAGCTAGATACAGAAACGAACAATGTTTTTGCAACATTATGACGTCTTATATTTGGACGTCTTGTATGTGAAATGTTTTGCCACATGTATGAACAGACTACAATAACTGTCAAATATGGTGAGTCATTGGTTAGAAGCATCCAATTCAATCTGCATAATCAGTGTTCACTTTCCATACATGTTGGTTGTTCCAAATGTGGCTACTATGCTTCAAAATCTCATGTAATTTCGAACGACGAAATATGAAATAAAATAGTAAGATTAAACGAGAACTTACCGTTTGAAGTTTGATCTTTATTTTATGAATATTTAGGAGGAAGTTATTACATGCCCTCCTCACCCACCCAAACTTCAAACTTAAGTGTAAGTTCCTGTTCCTTACTACTGAGAGTAACCACATTTGTAGCTTTGAATATTGACTGCGCATGCGCGACGGGATCTCATGTAATAACTTCCTCCTAAATATTCATAAAATAAAGATCAAACTTCAAACGGTAAGTTCTCGTTTAATCTTACTATTATGTATGCAAAAATAGCTTGTGAACGCGTTATCACAAGAACCCATTGATGGATTCCCGCCAAACATGGGTCATGTATGTATCTTACGAAGCAAATGAACTGATTAGATTTTGGGGTTGCGAGATCCAAGGACAAAGGTCACAAGGCTTATTATGTATGCAAAAATAGCTTGTGAACGCGTTATCACAAGAACCCATTGATGGATTCCCGCCAAACATGGGTCATGTATGTATCTTACAAAGCAAATGAACTGATTAGATTTTGGGGTCGCGAGATCCAAGGACAAAGGTCACAAGGCTTATTATATATGCAAAAATAGCTTGTGAACGCGTTATCACAAGAACCCATTGATGGATTCCCGCCAAACATGGGTCATGTATGTATCTTACAAAGCCAATAAACTGATTAGATTTTGGGGTCGCGAGATCCAAGGACATAGGTCACAAGGCTTATTATGTATGCAAAAATAGCTTGTGAACGCGTTATCACAAGAACCCATTGATGGATTCCCGCCAAACATGGGTCATGTATGTATCTTACGAAGCAAATGAACTGATTAGATTTTGGGGTCGCGAGATCCAAGGACAAAGGTCACAAGGCTTATTTATTATGTATGCAAAAATAGCTTGTGAACGCGTTATCACAAGAACCCATTGATGGATTCCCGCCAAACATGGGTCATGTATGTATCTTACAAAGCCAATGAACTGATTAGATTTTTGGGTCACGAGATCCAAGGTCAAGGTCACAGGGCTCATTATATATGCAAAAATAGCTTGTGAACGCATTATCTCAAGAACCCATTGATGGATTCCCACCAAACTTGGTCATGTATGTACCTTACAGAGCCAATGTACTGATTAGATTTTGGGGTAACAAGGTCAAAGGTCACAGGGCTCTCTATGTATGCAAAAATAGCTCGCTTCTATTTTGGTTTGTAAAATTTCTCCATGGCGGAGGCATCATTTTCAAATGCGCGGTCGAAGGTCCATCTAGTTTATCCTAACACATTTCTGAAATGATGAAGTAACAAAGATGGTTCAAAGTGTTTCCAAAAAAACAAAAAGGGGCTACTTCACACATTTTGTAAATTTTTTAGTGTTGAGATCATTTGTATTGGAATGCTTGCATTTTTAAGAAATCAGATATTCAATGTTTTTGGGTAACATCGTGATATATTGTAACCAATTAGACAGTTGTTAAAAAAAAAATGTTATGATATAAGCTAACCAAGAGATATGCTATGTTTTTTGCAATTTTTTTTCTTATCAATTTCACAATTTGATGTCAAGTTAGTGATCTATCCTTAATTACATTAGGAAGTCATATATAGCTTTCTGTTTTTTTTCTCACACCTTGCAGGTGGTGACGTTAACGAAAGACGACATACGGAATAAACGTCCTTCTCCCGGCGACGAACAACTCCACGTCTTGCCCCTCTACTACCTTGACAGCACAGACGAGTTTGGCACCGCCGAAGGACAGCAGAACAAGGTTCGCAACGGATCCATCGAGGTACTCACCCACTATCGCCATAAGATCAGGGTTCATGGTGGAGACCCTGTGGTGCCTAAGGGTGCCATGAAATCTAGGAACTCCTCAAGCAGTAACTCAAGTCCGGGACGAGCCAAATCTGCTGCTTCGGCCGCAGCGGCTCAGAGAGAGCTGGAGAGGGAACGTGAAAAGGAGAAGGAGAGGGAGAAGGAGAAGGAGAGGGAGAGGGAGCGGGAGCACGAAAGGGAAAGGGAGCATGAGAGGGAGAGGGAGCACGAGAGAGAAAGGGAGAGGGAACACGAGAAGAGGGCGGCTGCAGCAGCATCGGCGGCTCAGAAGGAATTGGCCGCTAGTCATGGGATACCCAAGGTTGAGCAGGCAGTGCCTCCACACATGAACCCTCAGACAATGCAGATGTGGCCGCACTATCAGCAGAGCATGGAGGCGTTGAGGGCCCAATGGCCAGGGATGGAGATACCTCAAGGAATGGTCGGGGGGTTACGTCCCGACTCTCATGCCCTTATGATGATGAATGGACTGCATCGTGAGATGCTTACACCCGGCGGTTCCATACCTCCGGAGCTGGCCCACATGTATGCCCATTACGCTCGCTTCCTCCCTCCTGGATACGTTCATCCTGCAATGGCAGACATCATGCTTCGAGAGCAGCTTCAGAACAACCCTGCAGCCCTTGCAAGATTCATGGCTCCCTTTGGGCAAGATCCTTACGGGGGACAATCGTCAAACCCTTACATGCATCTTGCTGCGCAATATGGAGCCGACATCAAGCCAGACCCATCCATGCTGAACAATCCTCGACTTGAAGGCTTCTACAGTCCGTACCTGAGTCCTCACTTGACATCACCTCAGGGAAGGGAACCAGGCCGTGAAGGGGGGTCACACCTTCCAAGTGACGCTTCTTCAAAGTTTCCTTCTCCTACCTTGAACGGTGTCCGTCCGGACCCTCATCACCCTCATACCAGCCAAGCGCACCATCCAACCTCATCATCATCGACATCGTCATCGACATCATCAGCTCAGCCACACCTCTCCTCATCCCACTCCCACAAAGATGGTATCTGGAGACCTCCAATATTCCAAGACAGTCCCAAGAAAGAGCCCAACTCTGGAGGACATCACCACAGCAGCAGCAGCAGCAACAGTAGCTCTCGCCCCCCAGAATCCCGCACCCCTCAGAAGTCACCTGCCTACTCCCCCTCTGTAGATAAATCCATCAGGCCTGGTGACCCTAGAGACCCATACATATTCAGGGACGACACCCCCAAGCTCCAAGCCAGTCCATCATCACAAGTCTGAGGGGAAGTCGTCCAAAGGCAAATCTGATCCCCATCACCTGCACCAAGCAGCACACCCTGAGAGGTTAACACCTCATGAAGGCAAAGACATAAAACCAATATTTCCTATCCCGAGTCTTCAGGATCCCATGAACACCCCACCACCGGCGCGGTCCGAGGAGGAATACTTCTCCGACAGCGACAAGTGCTTTGAGGACCCCACGATTGGTGGGGTGGCCATCGCCCTAACTCATGGCTCAGTGCTCTTTGAGTGTGCCAAGCGAGAGCTGCACGCAACCACGTCTGTTCAAAATCCCTGCAGGCAGCGGCCGACTCGTATCAGCCTCGTCTTCTACCAGCATAAGAGGATGACGTACAGGAACCACGGTCTGGAACTCTACGAGAAGAAGATGGCTGCACGGTCGCTGGAACAAGAAAACGGGGAATCCCCTAGTGGGAAGGGTGGTAAGAAGGGTAAACGTCCAGCCACGACGGACGATTCCAACAAGGAATCGGTGGCGGCCAAGAAGAAGAAGACGGAGGTTGAGAAATCCCAGATCCCCACCAAATGTGCAGTTACTCCCTCCACCAACACGACAGTGACTTTGGCCTCTTACGCTTTCCCTACTGTCACCGGGCCCTACCAAAAATGGGTCTGATAAAATCATGTAAGCTCAGGTTTTTTATCTTTTAGGCTTTCAACTGAAATCAAGACCTGGTCTTTTGACCATACCATTCAGCAATCCCCTGTAATTGTAAGTGGGATGTTGTTGATGTTCCCTTTTCTCAGTTTGAGAACACCATGTCTATGCAGAGAATATATGCATAAGTCAATCATATGCAATGATATTACAACATATATTATTAATTATTGTCCCTGAAAGAAACATGTTTTCTGAAACCATGTATGTCAAGTAATTTTGTCCGTGAGTGCAATATTCATAGAGTATATGCACTCCCTCTTAATTCTACCTAGACTGTAATGTGATTCATGAAAATGCTTCTAGTAGTACCTAGAAATATACAGGACCAAAATTTTGTATACAAATACAAATGTAATAGATTCAATATATATTTCTGATAAAATCACAGAGAAAATGATAATAGATTTTAATCTGAAATTCCTAACGATTTGTGGAAAAATGAAGTTCTTTTTATATATTCCTCAGATTTTTAATTGTAAAAAGCTGTGCTGTGTTACTACATCTATGTGTTCGATAAGTGCTAGAAATGCAAGTCTATTTTCCAAAGGTATTTCATGAGTCAACTCAAGTGTATCATTTGAGTATTATACATATGTGAAATAATGTTTAAAGGAATCTGAAATGTTGGCACGTAGACTTGGCTTTCCCATACTACATTTGACAGTAATACATGTATAACAGTTACCTACATCATGTTGCAAAGAAGGAAACATGTCTCTGGTGAAATACAGCTCATAATATTTTCATTGCAAACAAAGTCTGCCAGGGAATGTGTCTTTTGACAAAGCGTTTTTTCTCTACAAATATATATATGTTATCCCAAGTCAGTGTTCCTCAATATGATAAATTGGAAGTGTTTATTCCAACCTACCTCTCAACTTTTCATTCAATTCCTTTTTCTTCTTTTTTTAAAGTTCAGCTTAAAATGTGTTTGTTTTATAACTGTGTTTTATGATTTCAATTTTGTTTTTTTACATTGTCACAGTTGACTGATGCTGCTGCTCCAAATTTGATAGAATTGGGAAATTAGATATCCATACGTGACCTTTTTTTAATGTTAATGTTTCTGGAAGGAAAATTACAAAGAATACGAAAAAATATTTTCAAAATGTATAAAGATCATATCATGTAATTGGGAAAAATTACATTTCAAAGAATAATCACACATCGTAAGTGCTTTCAAGTGACTCTCAAACACTGTCCAATTAGTATTTATTATTTGCTGTTGTATCTTTACATTATGCGTTGAGATATCTCGTGTTTTACTTCTTCTTCTTTTTTCTGTCGTAGATACAGAGAGATATTGCGGGCAGTGATTCTAGTCATGGTCTTCTTTGTAACGAATTGAAATAGATGTAACTCATTAATAGGAAGGTATTTTTATCAATCTTCAGATGAATTTGAATCATGAACCAGTAAAAGAGTGAAACATTTGAGCATGTTGTTCTTGAAATACTCCAACAGGAAAAAATAGAGAATTAGTTCTATTTAGCAATGCGTGTGTTTTACCCATCATGGTTGTGCATATTAGCTTGTAAAGTGATTCTTAAAAATGTATATATCTGTAAAGGTTTGATTAGTTCAATATTGTAATATTCTCCGACATTCTTTCAGTAAATTTGTGAATTTTTTTTCTCAACTGGAATTTTACAATCACTTCCTCGGCTTTTGAAAAGCCGGTGGATTTTTAAGAAATTATTGTCAATTTTTAATGAAATGATGATTGAATAATGCTGTTGTATATATGTATTATGAATAGCTGGGGAGCTGGTTTTATGTGTGTACATTTTATGGATAGAATATTGTGTAGATATAGACATAAGACTCGCAAGGGATAGGGGGATCTTAAAGATTTGAGAAATTCTTTGAAACAAATTTTTAATTAATGGAAATTGAATTGAATAATTCATTGAATTAATTGATTTTTATTGTAAAAAATGTGATTTCCCCTTTCAGCAAGTCAATTTTGTTTTGTTGTGTGTGTGTGTATATGTATTTGTGTGTGTAAAATGTTTAAATATGATCAATTATGGAATGGATTTTGAATTTCTTGTAGTTTAATGAAGAGAAATTATGT
>JAVYIG010006382.1:0-92500 GCA_035222895.1 Strongylocentrotus droebachiensis
GCATAGGCACAATAAGAAAACAAAAAACCTATGAGCTAAGAAATTGTCATCAAAATCATTTGCATAAATGACGTGATTGCAGTCCATAATCTTAAGATTTACTTTCTTAGATCATCATGGACAGGTGCGTTAGTCACGTGGTCTAAACTTTATGACACACAATGAGTAATTATTCAAACACTTTATCTTTGTTTAGAAAAGGCAGCCTTTTTGTGATTATCATCGAATGTTCATAATTTGTCTATGTATTTCCGATCACCTTTGTTGCAATAGTCAATATCCCCCATACACACACAAAATGGATATTCTATTTAAATATAATTTTTTGTTATTTCCGTGCACGAATAGAGTGATTTAGGTGTTTATAGTTTTACAAAAATATCTGATTCGATATCTATTTTCATTTCAATTTCTTAGAAGGTTTTGTAAACGAATAATTCTCCTTTTTTTACGGAACATTGATGTGTATAATGTGTATACCAAGAAAATTCAACCTTTGTAGCAATGGGATACACAGGTCTGCTTTTTTATATGGAGAACCTAGACTACAATTTATAGCCACTCATTGGTATTTTTGGTAAGGAATGGTTTATATTCTTGGCATAATGATCTGCCGAAAAGTAGGGCAATTTAACAATTGTAACAAGATAGCAGCACTTTTCGAGGACATGAGAAGTGAAACTTTAAAAAAAAAAACGTCATATAAATTCGCCAAGCTTGGCATTAAAGATATTGGAGTGACACTATACCTGTCTTTGTGATCTAAGAGAAATTGGTTCCCCATTTCTTCGCAGTAAACATTGTTTCACAATATTTTTCACAACAATTTGGTCCATTATATGATAATTCACTACAAAAAGGTGCAGTTGATATTACTTTTAGTTCCTGTTTTCAACAGAATATTTGTGCCGTCACTTTTTTGAACTGCTCCACATCGTATAGATGTATTTTGATCGATTTAGATCCAAAATATTACTACTTGTATGATAAGAAATTATAACAAAAATCTTTTCAAAGTCTTTTTGGTTTTCATTACCAAGTTTGGTTCACTAGAATATTATTATCTCTCATATTCTTTAGAAGCCTAAATGACTTGATTATGTCAAGTATATTTTTTTAAAGAAATAAAAGCTAAAAAACGACACAAATTGGTACAGAACATGGTTGTAAGGATTGAAATAGCAGAAGCATAATTATGGGTATGCACTGGAGACTCAATGGCGCTTCAATGACGCATTATTTAGTATGACCTAATCGCGAATGGCGCCCATGACCTTGTGCTTGTCTCGATAAAATCTTATTAAGCTCCGAGCTTCATACAAACGATCTTCCAACATACCATGGACTTTCTAACGAGAAACAGACAGAGGGTGAGAGAGAAGGAAAGAGAGACAGAAATAGAAGAAAAAAAGTACATTGGCTATCTCTTTGATGATCTTTCTTTCATCCTCTGTGTTTTCGTTAGATCTACCTCTACAACGAGTATGCATCCCTCATGAATATGTCGTGCATTTTTAAAGCGATAATCTTCTTAAATCTTAAAACTAGTGTGGGTGATTTGTGTGTGTGCGTGTGTGTTGCGTATGATAAAGGAAGATAGCCTGCACTCAGTTCTCTTTAATGATGTTCAGTTGTAATCATCAGACAGAGGACAAATCTGAACGAATGCTCTTTCCTTATCTGATCCAGAGAATTAAATAAAACTGGGTTAGGAGGTAATGAAGATGTGTACTGTAAAAAGACTATCGTAATACAAAATATTTATATATTTTATCTTCTCGTATGTTCAGGTTGTACATACAGTGGTTTTTTTAAATCTATACGAATCGCGTACAGAGAAATAATTGTGACTTATACTGGTTATAACTGTAGAATAAAAATCTACGTTTTGCAGTTATAGCCCCCAAAAGAGTGTGTGTTGCATTGGACAACATAAAATAGATATTTGAACTTAGACAATGCCTAACTGGTTAATTGCATGAGATAGGGTGTTGCAAAAGCTAAGATGTAATTGTGTAACTGATATTCGCTTGGTCGTTAAACGTCAGCGTGGTAGGATCAGCATCTATTCAAAATACTAGATAAAGCATTTCCAAACATTGGGGGCAATGGTTATTTGCCGGACCACCTTTCGCAACTTAAATGTCCAAAATATGGCTATAAATGATATGAAAGCCCATCACTATTACTTTTCAGATATGTTTACACACTTTTACATGGTACTTATCAATATCTTCTCTTTAAGAATGCAATTGCCGTTTGGTAGTGCGAGCCTGTGAATGCCACAATACTCGTCATAGATATCCATCGCAATTCCACATCCTGTATTTGTTTCTTCCATGTATTGTAGAGTCGGTGAACATTGTGATGCCAATACAATGCTTAGAAACAAACAACTTAGGGGCAGAGGAACGTTTAAATAAAGTTCTTGTATTTTTGAGGTCAGAATTTCGCACGCTGGTTTTTCGATGTATGAAAGAGCCCCAAATAATTAGGGTTTTCATTACAAAGAGGCACAATTATAGAATCGTTAGGTCCTTCATTGTCATAATGATGATGGATTGGTTTTCGCAATGACGTAGTACCAGTTGGCTTCAAAATTCGTTGAGTTAACTGAAAATGAAGAAAAAAATTCTTATAACATTTTGAACGTTTATACTAAAGAAATTTAATGTTTGAAATGAATGTGTTCCACATTTACATAAAGAAAACAATTCAAATTTATGCGAACTGAAGATTAAGAAATAATTTACACGGCAACTGTATTTCTAATACTCATATTTTGTTATCATCACCATTCGTATAGGACAAGCAGATTAAAAAGCATGTTTTTATATATATCATTACTTTTAAATATATATATGGCATTATCCACATCGATTCATACTTTAGGTAATCTGGTAAGAAAAAAAAAATCGAAATATGGGCTGCTTAGTTTTCGTTCTCTAACTATATACCTATATACCTTCGAGATATCTGAATTTGTTTCGCATCCTTTGTTGCTTAAAAGACTGATACATGCATGTGTATTTGCTGTTTTAATCATAACAATTTTAACAAAAATAATCACCCTTAATTCCCTTGAGAGCTGTATAAGTGTGTAGAAATCATCTTGCTAATTGAAACGATACCGGTCCATTGCAAAGAATCTAGTCTGTTGTTTCCTTCCTATTCATTATACAGAAGGGAAAAAAGCAGTAGAGCAGACTCTGCATTTGTTTAAGATGACCTCTCTGAAGAAAAGAAAAATAATGCTATTCAGACGTACCCTATAACAGCGGGGTTTTCACCATCTAGCCTTCTTTAAGGCGAATTCAGATTTTACTCATGTACTCTCCTTCATTGCGCTTTATCTCAGTCATCATTTATTTGAAAATTTTGAAAGTTGATATTCAGCATGTTTCATCTAGATTGTTCTTATAAAATGTGTTAACAAATGTTTCTTTCAATCATATTAATCACCTGGAGAAATTTGTCTTTCTTTCTGACAAAATGTAACCTACTAAGCATATTTCGATCAACTCAACATATTTTGAAAATACATCAATATTATACTATGTACATAGTTCAATGTAAATTTTACATCGATACTATAGTCATATAAGAAGCATTTTCATGTAAAAATGCATGTATCCCTTGCAAATGTGCAAAATTGCAATGTGATATGTTTTACAAGATCAAATTATATCCTTGGAAGGGATGACAAAATGAGAGTAAATATATTAATAGCGAATATATATATCCTCATCACAGGTAGATATTCCACATCATCATTGCTTTGTGTCATTCCAATTTATTTTGTTCAAAATAATTCATCATTCATCACAATTTCTAGTCGTTCTTGTATACATCCAGAGTATTATTTGAAGTAGAAGCAACTATCTAAAACCACGATTTATTGATATATTTTTTGTTTGTTATGGATTATTTTTTGTAGATCACGATTGGGGTAGCAACGATGGGGGCAAAGGTGAGAACATTTTAAAATTCATCTGAAATGTTATTATATAGGTTAATTAGAACGTAGCTTTAGGGCAAAGTAAAAGAAATACATTTCACACTGTGAATTTCAGGAAGATATGTTTCGATTTATTTTCTTAAAAACACTACATGTATAGTCTGATATTTGTTTTATCTCAGAAACTATGAGAAGGATATATTGTGTAGACAACGAAATATATTTCTCGTCAATCATGATTGAAACCCCGTCTGAAACTACATCCTCAATTTTCATTTAAGATCAGAATAAATTTCTACTAGATGAATTTATTTTCTACTCATCAAACATCAGGATAAAAAGATGGATGATATGCCATCGTTAAATTACCAACGAGTCCCATTGCAAAATGATGCTTTGTTCGGTTCCATCATAATTAATCAGTTGTGGATTAAAGATTAAATGAAAAGCTAGATGAGGTTTCATTCAGTCCATAATATCTTGATTATATCAAGTTTTCGTCCTTCTGCAACCTTTTTTCGTCTATTTCTTTACACGTCGTGAAAAGAAAGACTCAGAAAATGGCATAATTATAATATAATATATAATAATTAAATTTCAAATCCTTAGTCGGTCAGTGCTATAGTACGGAAATAATGGCATTTCTTCAACTGTACATAACAGCATATATCTGTTAAAAGTGGGGGAGAAAGTATACTTTAGATTTTGATATAGAGATGTATCTTCTATTTCATAGCAAATATAATGTACATATGATACAAATAAATTTGTATTTTTGTAATCAATCCGAGTTTCATTGACACGGTGTATCAATGTTTTGTTTTAAAAAGAATGTAACCGTGAATATTACAAATACATAATTACAAGCGAAAGTGATTTAATATGATGATATGCATTTTGTTACAAAATGATTCAAAATGCTAGGAGAAACGTAAATCTGTCTGCTCGGCACTGTAGGCAGCGGAAAATGCTAATCACTAGCGGAGAGAGAGACTTGTCGGGGAAGTTGCGGCGAGGGAGAGTTTGTAACACTCGCTCGTGTGAGGACTGCCAGTTTCCCAGCAGCTTGCGCTTGCGTTGTGACAAATATCACACCGTAAGCGATTGAAATCAATCTAATGATTTAACAGCGACTGGGATGAAAATAGTGTTTAATTGAAAGTGTATGGCGAGATTATGAAATGGAATATCGTGATCGTAACTCTTTTGAATTATTATAATAAATTAATTAAAAACACAACAAAATTAGGCCCAGATATGAGACCTACACTGGATATTTTTAATACATAATTATTTACCTTGTAACTTGAGCACTTATTTCTGCAAAAAAAAGGAGTGTGGCGAAAAATTAAGGAATAATGAGTCTATTTCTACGCTAATTATTTCTCTCGTTCACACAATGTTTTTAATTGTGTTTATGTTGGTATTTATACACCAGATTCGACGATACCATTGTATTAGGACATAGATCTCTCATATTTTGTGATATGCATTGATAAAGCTTATATTTGTAATCATCTAAATATGTCATGTTGTCATGGTTGTGCGGTGGATAAATTGAACTATCGATCTTTACCTATTTTGCCTTTATTGGATATCCAATAAAATTGAAAGTGTCTTTTCGAAAACATCATAAATATAAAAAACATAACTGAAGTTAGTATACATTGACAATCCCAATACAAAGTAACTTCATCTATGTAGCAAATTCTTCAATGTAATTTCTTGGTGTAATCATCTAGACGTTCTGTCTAATGATGATATCCAACATAGGATACGTACCGACATTAAATGTATACTTATCAAAGGGTGCATAATAATTTCCGGGTGACCCACCCCCACATCACAATTTACTTACAAGCGTACGCATGCTTTCTTAGCAGTCAATTAAAACAAACGAACATACATACAAAAAGAAGAATTAGGATAATAAAGGGTACAAATAATTGTACACACAGCTATCCTAGCATTAAAAGACCTATAAACACCCGTGGTAAATTAAAATGCATTGATATGAATCAAGTGTGTGGTAAATGTGGTGATGGGTTAGAAAGTTTATAAGGATTAAGAAGAACGAATTAAATAGAGGAAATCAACAAATTAACAGTTTGTTTATAAATAACCATATTATTTATTATTATTGTTATTATCCTGACGACACTCTATTAAAAAGCTTTTGCTATTTATTGGTTCCATTTACCAAATGTTAAATCATTGTAATTCTGAAATACAATGTAAATTGAGTTTTTGATAATAATACATTTAAAATCGTTTACCCTGAAGCAATTTTGTCAAACGTTATTTGGAACAAAAACCATACATGCGTACATACAATCGCTTTTTATATAGCGCACATCCAATAAAATATTATTCAATGCGCTTTATATCACAAATTAATGCTAATGACAGACAACTAAATAAGTAAAAGACGTTTATAAAAATAAATGTTTAGTAATTGAAAAGGTGCGTCTTTAAGTTCTTCTTTAAAGAGTCAATCGAAGTGAAAGTGCGGACTATTTTATCAATGGATTGGTTAAGACTGTTTTAAGTATCATTGTCATTATTTGAAGAACAAAATGATTGGGTTTGGAATGCCGAATTTGAAATAAATGTTGTTAGACCTTAAACTAGTGGTCTCAGCAAAGACCCGAGTAAAAATTGAAGGACTTAATTGGTTAATTAGCATTGATCATTGGGCATGGAGTTCTTTTGTCGATTCACCAGAAGAGTGGAACTAATCTCTATCTAATCCCATTGTTAGACATTATCCACGCCTATAGACCGAGCAATTCCAATTATCCTCAGGCTTCCATGTTATTCTTAAACCAACTACAGACATTTTTGATCGGTTCAAGTTCATATCAGCAATTCATAATACCAACTCGCCTTGTCGAATCCTCATCATTCATCATCATTACGCCTTTATGCGTGACGTATTGTTAACACGCATAATACGCCGATAGACAAATTAGGCGTTTTCAAAAGCATTCAGTTTGAACGGGCCAATTGACTGAAGCTATTGCGCGCCAAAGCAAATCTATCATCCATTGTGATCGTGTCAAAGTGCATCATGGGAAATCTTATATGTATATTAGTAGTGTGTGTTGATATCTCTTTTGTGTGTGTGTATGTGCGCGCATGTGTGTGTGTGTGTGCGTGTGGGTGGTGCTGGGTGTTCACGTGTACCGCAAATCGCCGGTCTTAATGCATGCCTTCGGGCGCTGCTTATGATATTATATTAGAGCGATGCATTGTACATCGCCTTTTGCGTTCGCTGATGTTCAGTTGCTATAAATATCGGCTTGGCAAAATAGGACAAAGTTTGTCCTTGAGTTCTCAAAGCCGTGTGTAATCTATTGAAAGTGAGTTAAGAATATTTTGAGTAGCAAATGAAATCGATGTAATTGGACATCACTGATGAGACGTAATTAGATTTCCACTCACATGCAATCAGGAGGTATTATTTCTTTCGATTACCGACTGCAAATCTGATTTCGAATATTCATTTCTTGTTAACACATTACCAAACCTGTCTGATATTATGTGCCAATTTTGTTCTTTTTATCAGCTGTGTGCTGATAATTGTAATTTACTTATCTGCCTTAATTTTAATTTACTGCACCTCTCATCATTTCGATTATTAGAAAACACATTTATCACGGCAGTACTAGGGTGTGCCCTTCACAAATTTGATCTTTTTTTTTTTTTATTCTGCATGCATATCATTTTTTCTTCCTCATTCTTCTATGTTGATATTGATGAAGGCGAACATTTGGCTGAATTTTAACATAGGGTGAGTCTAAGGAAATGTGAGTGTAAAAAAGGGCGGACTTTTTGGGGTATACATTAGAGAAGTCTTCAAAATGTATTTATTTGAATTTACCTTATTAAACAAGGTTGACGTGACTTGTATAGTTTTGTGATAAACAAAACCAATATTGTGCATTGATACAACAAAATTGTCTTTCACAGATTCTGGTTCTTATTTACGACAGTCTGGAATCTTTACATAAAAATGTAAACAAAAATATGCCAGTTAGAATTACGGTTTAAAGAGTGGAGACCTGCGATTTTAGACCTTGGACAAGTTAAAATCTATAAAAAGAAATTAATAGTGCGGACCAATTCGGCAGATTCCTGGGGATAATACAAGGTTATACAATATGTTCAATGTAGACGGTTATAAAATGACTATTTCCATAAGTGCAATATAATTTTCCAATGTACTTATACCCTATTGACTACTATGTAAACAGCTCCAGATTATCAATAGAAGTCAGGAGATAATGTTTCATTCTTATTTGACCACAAGTGACCAGGGTTCCCAAAATTCCGCACAAGAATTCTCTTTTCTTTTAATTGACCCTCACCCACATCATCCATTTCCCTTTCTTTCTTTCCATATCTATTTCCTTTTGTATAATCACAGACGGAGTATGTTACTACGTTTTGGCTTGGAAAAGAAAGAAAATTGGATTTGTGTGTATCTATCACTTCGCCGGGTGCCTTTTAGAATAAAGAAGAATACGCTTTATTTTTGAAAAAAGTTTTGGTCAAATCTGAGTACCATAAAGTGACAATTTGGATCTCTCTCTATGTTGCTTTATCTAACATGACCTTAATTCGAACTTTAACCCATTGCAGAGTTGCCTTGGTTTTTGTAGAATAAGAGTCTAAAGATCACTATTAATTGTGTCTCATTAATAGATATTTCTCCTAGAAAACTATGCTTATAAGACAAATAGTGTTTATTTTTATTTTATAAAATTTCCCACGCTCAAACGAAAATGTAGTATTGGTTTTCGTCTGTGAAGTGAAAATGAATCTCGTTTAATAGTCATGGATGCATTGTACTGAATTCTGCCTTTATGACCTAGCATTTCACATCTGATTCCAATAATGCACATTTTATCAATATTATGTTGTTGTGATTTTAATGTCAGGTGAAAAAAGCAGGCTACCACTGATGAAACCTTTAAGCTTTCTACACAACGAAAACGGAAGTTATTCCTGTGGAAGGCTCCCGACCATACGGTTGAGGCCTTGAAGTTTTAATCAGCAGAAAATTGCCATAGAAAATCATTCTAGTGAACGAGTATGATCAGAAATACATTGAAGACACACGTGTCTTAACATGTCAGGAATGTATTGAACATCATGTGACTTTGATGGTATTTTACTCTAAAAATGCTAATCTTTTGCAGAAATATGCGTTTGCACTCGCACTTCACGAGAATGATGAATTTTCAGAGAGCCTTAGTAAAGGAATTTTCGATTAAAAAGAAAAGAGATTACGGTAGTGTTAATGAAATATATGAAACTAAATTATTTAATCTTAGAATATTAGGGAATAATTTTACCCCAAATATAACATATTTTGTTAATAATTATTATTCATTCCAAAGCAAAAGAACTTCTTGCACATAGCATTTATTTTGGTTGTGAATTGTATCATGTACACGGATTGACAATATTATAAATGGATTTCCGTGAAATGTCATGAGTGTGATCTAGCGACTACACCAACTTTTATTTCGCTTTACTAGGGACATTTATTATGCATTACAGTTACACGCGTTGTATACTATTTAGGCTTTAAACATGCACTTTGAAGAGGAAAACAATTCAGTTCTTGTGTTGATGGGAAGCCAGATTAGAGATTTGTTGACAAAGATATTTACAATATCTTTTCTTTTTAGTCATGATGACGTTAATGGTTTTATGGTTATTCTTATTATCCCAACTGCAAAAAAACACCAAGTGTTTTCAATTCTGGATATTCTTCATTTATCTGAAATTTGTTATATCTTTTCTTCTATTTAATGCTAAATTAACATGATAAATACACACTTCAAGTGTTGTCACGACCATGCCAAAATATTAAACATTACGTGTAATAACTTTTGGTAACATTAACAAAAACGTGAAGAATGTAGAACATTGACGCTTTTAAATTTATTTCGTTTCGACTTTTGCCGTTCTCATCGTTCTATATTCGGGAAAAATAGTGAATTTCCGCATTGATTTTTCACCGATCATTTTTTTTCTGTTCTCTCAAATCTATCTATTTTTACGAGATTTCTCTCCTAACTTTCATCTTATTTTCTTTCTTTAATGGGCCTACAAATGCAGCCGTTTCTATGCTACAACTTGAGCGAGGCGCCGGTTGATAAATAGGCCGGGACGATGGGGGCAGGTGCGTCTCGTCTTCCGTTCTTATTTCCAGCTAGGCGCGCGTTATTACACTGCGCTCACACAATAATCCATTCAAAAAGCGCCACCAAATTTCCGTTTTTTATCGACATAATCGCAGCAGTCTAGAATATTTTGATTGTTTGCTGAACTAGCGTCCATGATGTCACTTCTTTTCTCTTTTCAAAAGACGATTTCAGTCTTTCCTTCAAGTCCCCTCCGTTTAATATTTAAAGGGAATTGCTCGATTGCATATAATAATGCATGATGTGTTTTACTGCAAGCCGTCTTCAGCTGATAAACAAATTATTACAGCAAACAAACTCTCTCATTTCTTTCAACCACTATCTTTAAAAGAACTAGGATATCTAAACTGATTTGGTCTTCGTGATACAAATGCATTTTAGGCCTTGTTCAGTGTTCATGCTGAAGCCATATTTTCATCTGTAAAGAAATTGAAAATTCCCGTCGAGTAGTTTTGTCGTATGGATCAGCAAAACTACAAATATTCATGAATATATGCAGAATATGAGCCGAAATCTTAGAAGCTTCATAATTCATATGGATACCGATCACTCGTTAATAGGAGATATAGGCTAGTTGAGATGTAAGTTTTAATTAAACTTAGCATAAAAAAAGTACCTAAACATTTACATGATTTAAACCCTGTAATGCATTAAGGTTATACCCTCTTCGCATTTGAAATTATATGTGTAATGTGTCTAAACATCTAATTTTTATTTTGCAGTTGATACTTTTTTTCCTTTGTCTTATTACTTTCATTATAAAGATGATTTTGATGTTTATCAATGGAATTCGCCAAATAAAAGACAAGGCAGAATTAAAACGGTTATCAAAGCTACGTGATTTCGGTCAACAAGTTAGTTGATACAAAAACCCTATTCCAGGATGTTCTTTACATCGTTTTGTAATATTTTTAATTTTCAATAACAATAAAAAACGACGAAGGATTCTTGATAAAATTCATGCGCTAGGATTAAGTTAATTATGGAGGAGAATAGAAATTTTCCGAAGAACTTTTTTATTCGTCAAGTTTCAGAATATTCTGTCTTTTATATGAAATTGAAGGCGCTCTTTCTATTTAAATTTAAAAAAAAAATAATCATAAAACTGTTCATTAATTGTTGAATGTGGATTGCCTCAATCATGAACTTATTCAGATTCTTTCATTTATATTTCAACGTTTTGGGGATCTTTGTGTGTGTGTGTGTTTTCAACACTGGGAAGTAATATGGTATTCCATACCTAAACAACGTCATCAATGTGTTATTGAATCACAACAGCAACTAGTCATTAATCAGATAGCGCCTGAACACCTCTGTTATTGAACATATATGCCAGGGTTGATAGACCTTTTGATTTCGGCGTCATTGCATCCTACCCACGTGATACAGCGTCTTAGCCAATGGCGTTGCAGCAACGAATATGCGATGACACTCTACACAATGCGATGCGTCCGGATCAATAGCAAATAGATAAGCCCTTTTATGGAAAGCTGTTGGGACAAGGAATTTATATCGTGGAATAATTTCACGATTGGGTTGATGTTCTCACCACGAGTTGAAGATCAATAGAAATCAAAGAAAAGGAAACACATTTACGAACAGAGAAAAAAGCAGGGGGAATATGGGGAAGGGAGAGAGAGAGAGAGAGAGAGAGAGAGAGTGAGGGAAAAGCGATGACAAAATGATTTAACGGTTAAGTGACTTTTGCTTGTTGTTGAGAGTCCTGTGTAGACTTTTGGGGGTTTATGTTAAAGAACGCGATAAGGTGATATAGCAAGTGTTCGGACCAATACACAAGAAGCAGCTCGAGTGGAAGAGTACTTTGGGGTGGACAACTAAATTGAAGAAATGTATTGTAATGAATGCGTAACTGGAAAGCACTGTCGTCACTCTGTTTTTTGGTCTAAATCAAATAAGAAAATTGCACGTGATACAGACTGCCGTCTATGTTCGTAAAGAAGATTTTTTTTTTAAAGTAAAATTCGCAGAGTAATTTGTATTGTTTGTTTGTTTGTTTGTTTGTTTCTTTTGTTTGTTTACTCATTTATTTATCTATCTTTTCGTTACATTTCATGTGAGGTCATGGTATATTTTATTGTGGCAATTGCATTCGTGTAAATTTCCTCATGTTATGGGAAATAATGTGGTGTCTTTTAAGACAGAAAAAGTATACCTAGTTTAAGCTGTCTTCGATACATTCATAAAAATTAAAAATACCTTATTAATTTTTTTCCTTCTGTAAATACGAGTGAAGAAAGCATATATTTAGAACATGAAAGCGTTCAGATTTCATTTTGTAGACATGTTTAATATTTAGCATCAAATACACATGCATTTTGTATCGATGTCGTTTAAACCATTAACATTGTTACGTCGTTTAATAAAACGAAAATGAACTAGGCCTATAATGAATTTATTTTAAGGGATGTAGCTGTTTTGGGGGAGATAGAAATAGCATAAAAATGAACTAGGCAAATTTATTTCGAGCGCATTTGTTCAATGAAAGCCAATTTCTTTTTCTTGTTAAAGTAACGGTATAAAGGTGTATAGGTAAGGAAATTGATATTTAAAAGTGAGTGATGAAGAAGTTCAAGTAAGAAACACATTGCATGAAAATTCAATTTCTGAATATAATAATGATAAATTGTTTTTCCTCTCGATATTGTGAACAATATCAAAACAATTCTTTAAATTTCGTCTAAATTAGGAAAATTGATAATGCCATTCACTTAGTAAAGATAATTTCTTTTTATGAAAAAATTTGGCAATTAAATGTTATTGGCCTATGACATAGATTATCATAGATAAGTACTCTCATATCGTTAAGGCTAGCCGTATAACAAAGTAGACAGATTACTGGTTACGTAGCATTAATGTCACTTTGAATAGATATATACCCAATAGGCCTATACAATATAACATGAGAGAATGAACTAGGAAAGGGATTTTTCTTGTTCTTTTTAATACAAATTACACTTCATGATAATCGAATTTCTTTTGGAAAAACACAACCAATGTTTGGAGCCAGAAGGGCGCTAACACATATACTTAACACAGGGTTAACACCTTTTGGGCTTTTAGCAGACAACAACTTCGTTCTTCTCTTATAGAAAAGTGAAAAATTCACACATCTTTATCAATTTGAGGCTATACTTCAACAAGTACTTTTACAGATTATTATCGTTGTTTTTTTTTCTTCGGAGAATTCACTATTGATAGGAATGTAGAGATAATTATCATGCACTCAAAAATTTGATATTCTGAAGAGTGAAACTATTTTTGTTAGTGTTTTCATTACCATCACCATTATCAAATTAATACTTATTGCATTTGATTTCTTTTGATTAATTTTCGTTTATATTCTTTTGTTCTTTTCATAGGGCACAGTGGAGTAAATCAGCTCGGAGGGGTTTTCGTCAACGGCCGTCCCCTGCCCGACTCTACCCGACAGAAGATAGTCGAGCTCGCACACAGCGGCGCCCGTCCCTGCGATATCTCCCGTATACTACAGGTTTCCAATGGCTGTGTCTCGAAGATACTAGGCCGCTACTACGAGACAGGGAGCATACGACCCCGGGCCATCGGGGGGAGTAAGCCTCGGGTAGCTACCCCTCATGTTGTGACGCGGATTGCCCACTACAAGAGGGAATGTCCGTCAATATTCGCATGGGAGATCAGGGACCGGCTACTCGCCGAAAAGATATGCAACCAAGAAAATATTCCAAGTGTAAGTTGATGTGAAGATATATAGTTACCATCAGGCAAATAATAGCTGTTGCTTACTGATTTGATTTGCTTTCCTCTCTCGATGTAAAGATGTATTCTAGGAGCACAGCAGATACTAAAAAGCACTTAGCAAGTTCAAATAATGCAAATCTTTCAATTTTTTTCAATTTCTCTATTTCAGATTTTAATTGAAATACTTGAGAGAAACAAGCACAGGACTATTCATGCACTGTGGCGTTTGTTCAACTCATAACTACTATAGAACCTACTTTTCTTATAGAAAACAAAACGAAATACTAAAAAACAGCAAAATTATATTCCCTTACGCGTTTAAGTTATAGCTTATATTTGTCGGATTTTTGTTGCAAATTGAAATATATCACTGGTATACGCTGGTATTCAGATTATATTTAAATTTCTTTCTTTCTTTCCTTTTAAATAATCTTTAAGGGATACTTTTTAAATTATAAGTAAAGATGTCGTCAATATGCTGGTCGCTTAATTTAGAATGAGAAGTGATTTTTAACTCCATTTCACAACTAAAATTATACATCTAGGATTACAGGTTTCTTACGAATGTACGTCATGTTAGATCCACTTTCCTCCTCATAATGACAGTTTTTTACTTCGTATTTGCTAAATATATCTTTGTCATAACAATACCCTTTTCCATTATGATAATCCTGAATTTATACTACAATTTATGCCCGTGCTAGCAAGGGAATTAATTTTAAAGAGTAAACATTTCCACTGGGCACAGCTATCAAATGCACATTGATATTGTGATCAATACAAATCTAACCACGTACCCATAAACACAAACTTTTAAGTTTCCTCCTTCACCTTCATCTATACGAGATATATAAAAATGATCTCATTTCTTGACAGAATGCAGGCATGATATATATTTTTGATAAGAAAGTGGTATTTTGGGATCAAAGCATAGATTCTTCATGATTTGACGTAAATGGGAGAAAAACAGACAGAAATCATCTTCATTAGTTAATGTAATATTTTTCTTGAATTTGCCTTAAATAATTTACTCAATATGATTCGATGAAGATGGGAAGAAACAGACGGAAAGAGTCTTCATTATTTACTGCAATATTTTTAAAATATATTTATGGATTTTGGGCCACAATAATATTATAACATATTTCTCATAATTGCGCCAGGAGTATCAATCATGACCGCCATTTTGCATTACAAATGATCACAAATATTATTGTAATTATCATGGGTATCATGAATACTGTTATTATTATGATTATCATATCATAAAGACTATTATCGTTATTATTATTACTACTAATACACATCGAAATATGATTTGAAGAATATCGTAGCATCTAAGTTTTGCCTTATAATACGACTGCGATGAAGAAACTGAAAATATTCTACACTGAAGAAACAACATTTTCTTTTTTCAAGGTTTAATATTACTTCGATATTTTTCTTTTGTCTTGTGAATAAGACAAAGATGCGATTATTCTGTAAATACTGATTATATAGATCAAACGTTACAGAAGTAACTACTAACCCCATCCTTATTGGAGCCGTCGCACCCTTATTCCTTTTTTTACTCATTCTTCTTTTTATTCTTCCTCTTCTTGTTTTTGTACTTCTTCTTGTTATTCTTATTCTACTTCCACCTCTTCTTCTTCCTCTTGTTCTGCTTCTTCCCTTGTTTCCTTTGATCAAGGCAGAGCGCCATGATTTCAGTACGTGTATCCGTTCTCAGATTAACCAAAAATATATATATGAGAAATAGAGAAGAAAGAAAAAAAATCGATAATTCAAACAAGGGGGGCTTCATTGATTTATCTTGGTTTCTACAAAAAAATGAAGCACATGCGTTCATGCACACGCACACATACGCACACTCTCCCATGTTCTTACACATTTATTTTAGGCACAGGATCACGCACACGCACGCACCCACATGTTCTGGCACAGTTAGTATGAGCACACGATCACGCACACTCCCACACTCACATGTTCAATCTCACACAGTGAATTTATTTTGAAGAAATAGATCATGTCATTCAAATATACCGATGACGTAATGCGGTTTACTCATTTCACACAGTGAATTTACTTTGAAGAAATCAGATCAATGTCATTCATATTTACGCTGATGACGTAATTCGGTTTACTCTATTCAGAATTTACATTCACTTTACTCATGACATTGTGAACATGAGCTAATGAAGCAAGGAAATTAGTTTCTTCCGAAACTTTGTTATTATCAGTGTTTATGGAGGGGGAAGTCGAAATATTATTCCAAATGAAGGTATTCTTCAACCGATTGTTAATTGAATCACTCGACTGTAGTCTTGGTGATTTTTAAAGTGACGTCAAACATCTTGTCTTTTGGATCAAATCTCAGCCATGCCATGTAAGATACATGCCTAACCTTGGTTACCGACATCCAAATATCATACCCTTTTAGCTTCGATGTGACTGGAATGATGACCTTTTAGAAGTCACGATAAAAGGCCCACGGCATCAAAATACTTGCCATGTATGACTTGTATTTCCACCCTTTCTCCATCCCATCAACTCGTCTCTTTCACTCGTTTACATGAAGAAATACCACGAGAAGGGGGTTAACAAAAAGTGCAGAAGCGCGTGCGTGCAAAGGTAGCGGATGGCTGGGAACGTAGCCTCTGGTTTAAATCAATACATTGTCCGTAAACCAACAACTGGGTTGCATAAAACAGGCGGCTCGAAGCGCCTATACCTCGATCGGTAAGGCTGGCAAGATGCCGTACTGCAAAGATACATTTTTTTTTAAAGAAAAAGAGAGGGAAAAAACGTTGCAAGACTTCCTTTTGACTCAAACTGTGGGATGTGTTTGTCACAAGAGAAAATGCATGCAACTCCATGACATTTGCATTTTAGTCACTAACCTATACATTCAATATTCACCCTACAATAGCTGAGTTGATTCTATTCAAAGTTATATATGTCAGCAAAAATTCAATTTTTCACAATTATTACGATTTAATCATGTAGAGGCGCGGTTAAAGGATATCGACATTTTACAACATTTTCTGTTGAACATCAGTACAAAATTATTAGAAAGCATATATATGAATGAATTATAGAAGGCTTTGTCTTATTTCATTTAAATTGTGTAATATTGCTGGTCGCATACTGCAAAAACAAAATTATATTAGTAATAATAACTTTCTTTGCCATTAAACTGTTATTATTTTATGATACTCAATGATTGCGAGATGGGGATTTACGACTTCTAGAAACAATTACATTGAATTTTACATGAAAAGAATGAAAAGAGGGGAACATTGAATGAATTGCAATAAAATGTATGTTATGTTATAGAAGAATATAAGTGATATTGAGAATAATTATATTTAAATCTTTTTGTATATCTCATAAAGGAAAGTGATTTAGCATATGAAGCGCTCGTTACTTGTCCTCCAAACTCCATATGTCTTCAGTATCGTGCAGGCAATTTGTACAATGTTGGCTTTCTCTTTCTCTGCGAGTCTGGTCGATGTCTATAGACGGCGGTAGCTATGAATACGATAGCATCAACACGAACTCGAAGAAACAAAAGGAAGATTCCTACACGAATCTCTTCCATTTTGTACTTTCATTTTCCTCGGAAAACAGGCGGTTCTTTCAAATGGATTGAGACACGAATTTACTGAGATAATGATGATAAACATCCAGCTTTAGATAGATATTATTAATAACCACCGTATCTTACTGAAAGGATCCCATTCTCATAATGATTTGGGATTGTAAGAATTTTGTTTCTTCTCTTTTCTACAGAAATTTGTATATAATGTTTACCTAAGGTTTGCAATGAAACGGTAGTGACAAAAACTCAAATTTCCGCCCGAAAACCAACAAGAATAACAGAAGCGACGGGCGATCTCGTGTTGTATGGAATAATAAGCCTCAGCGAAGCCAAACGTGGCAGATTTTCAACTTCGATTCGGTCAAGGTTTAACAGTTTTGTGCTCCATACCTTTTTCCCCTCCTTCTTTTCAGGTATTCATTTGTCTTTCATCTATTTTGTTTAGTTTTGCATTTCCAAAAGAAAGCTTTTCTGGCCAGAATCCTGAGGTTTGTGGTTCTCTATCATTTCGTTTCCTTGGTCTCTACTTAATTATTTGCATCTCTCATTTTCTCTCCTTGATTTCTTTTCGGTTATTCATCTGCCTTTCCTTTTTTTGTTTTCTTTTTTGTATTTCACTCAGAAAGGTCTTTTGGTCAGAGACTGTAAGTTCGTGTTTTTTGTATCATTTCATTCCCCTGTTCCTCACTTAAGTTTTTGTATCTCTTGTTCTTAATCAACCTCATGGTCAGCAATTCCAAGGATATTTACTGTTTCAATTAAATTCCACTCATCTATGGTCTGTGATATTGCTTATGGCATTATAAAGGTTCATCACGACGAATACTTTCTCAGAAAAGACGTTTGGAAGTTAAAGAAGGGGTGGAGAAGGATAAAATAACCATAATGGAAACATTTCTGAAACATGTAGACAATGCAGAATATTGTAAGTGACAGAACAATTGAGAGGGAGAGAATAAGAAATAAAATTCAACTTTGGCTGGAGGTTTAACGCCTTTTAATAATTTTCAAAAATTAATGCCGTGTTGTGTTTCGCGAAGTCACTTTCGATACACAAATTAAACTTTTTTTTTATAAAGGACGTGAAATGCAAGGCTTCATGCGACGAACAAATGGAATTATAGGTATACGGATATAAAGGATATTCTGTCAGGAAAGGCAGTGTCGAAATTGCTTCTTTTTTTTATTCTTTTTTTTTAAGGTTTATATTATCGTACCCATTTTTTATTTTCCTTATTTTGTTAAAGCTTGCTTTCGTTTTTAACATAAACGAATATCATGTTAACCGGTGGGCAGCATCTATTTTGGTAACAATATTTTCCATTATATTGTGTAAGTAAATTGATATGTTTCATTCTGGGTATTGAATTCAATATCCCTAATAAACATCGCATAGTTATCAACATAGAATATTTGACCCAAAAGACTATTTAAGAAGGGCCACAGAGACAATTTTTCGTGACATTTTATCATTATATTTCTATATTTTAATACCAAATATTTTGTTAGGCTCACCCCCATATGGTTGTTTCCTTCAAGAACATGTCATCGACAATTTCAAGCCAAATTTGTTTAACTAATGCGACACGGAAGAAAAAGATGTTTAAATAACTTCGTTCATGTTCCAAATAACACTGATCTCATTTAAAAGTGTCTAAGTTTTCCAACATATTAGCTAGCTAAAAAGGCTTGGAAACATAGCAGTAACCGATGCTTCTATAAGCCCTCAAGCGCAAGTCTCAAGCTATGACTAGACGCAGGGGGGGGGGGGGCGATTCACAAAACTTGTCATTAGTGACAAGTGACAGTTTTTGTTATAAGCTATACTGAAATCATTGCTTCTGATTGGTTATCAGCAGATTTGTCACTGATTTTAGTCATATGTCATTGAAAAAAAGCTTTGTGAAACAGGTCCCTGTTGTTTCACATCATATCAAGATAACTTTTATGTTTTCTTTTTAATATTTTTTAAATTTTAAATTGAGACATAAAACTCTTGGAATTACTGTATCAATAGAAGTATATCTGGTAGTAATTTCAGAAGATCTACTTTCTTAGAATAATTCGATTCGGGAACTTCATCTGCTTATTTTGTTTCCTTCTTCTTCACAAATGGTATTTCTTTCTCACAAGCTGTGTACGTGGATTTTATAAAGGAGACGCCGATACTCATTATGGTACCAGCTCGTAATTCCTTATCTGTTTGTATGAGTGTTTATCAAATAATTCAATTTGAGCCCTGCGATGATAATCTGTACCGAAGAAACAGCAAAATGATGATGGTTTTGAGATGAGCACGAACTTGTCTTAACGCAGACGACACAGGGGTTACTTTATTTCATTTACATTTTTCCCGCGAAGCGGTGGCGCCACGCGTGCTGTTCGCAGGCAGCGCTAAATTTGCGAGGAGCAGCGGAGGGCTACAGCCCTAGTTTCGCTGATTCCCCTAATTCTACACTGCACCGGTCTTTTCTTTTGCTTTTCCTGGGAGGAACTCATCTCCAATTTTTTGATGACTCTGATTAATAGGGCACAGGAAAATATCTTTGACCATCCTCTTTCTTTTTTTCTTTTATCCCCTCCTCTTTGCTCTGAAAGTAGAGGTAAAATTGTTAGATATAAAACCAGCGGGAGATTCGGATTGGGAGGCAGACATTCGAATCTGTTGCCAATTAAACAGAATCTCGAAATTTCCAGTTCAGAAAGGAACAAAAATAAAGAGTAGAGTTAAAATGGCTGAGGTACTGCTCTTGAATAGGTTTTCATTCATCGAAAGAAAAGCATAAATCTGTTTTAATGATTTAAAGCATCATAAAGCTTACCTGATAACGTGTGCAAGCTAGCGGAAAGTTTTTCTTTGTTGGATCGCTATGTACCCTCCAATACCATATTTGTGATTGATCCTGCTCCTATTCTATTCTGTGTCTGTTGTGTTCGTTTAAGGTTTATGGTTAATTAGTTTTTTTACCTGACTGCTAAGAAAGCAAGTATCTGCCTGTAAGTAAACAACCAGAGGACCGACTTCTAGACTACATAGCGTCCCAAATTTGAAGAAATAGGACATTTCGTCTTCTTTTGTAAACATTTATTATTTTGTGCTATAGAAAAGAATGTTGTAACTGTAACGCGAACAAAAAATGAGATGCGAATAAGGGGATATGCCGATATGGGACAGGTAATGTTTATTTTTCCTCCGTAGTTCAGAGACATATTGAAGAATTTTCGAAGGAAAAACTGACATTTGAAGGGGGAAAATATGACAGTTTGAATCCCTTCAATTTTTTTCAGAACAAGTCCTTCATGTAAGTTGTTATAATTCTCTTTGGAGAAATGCAGAATTACAGATTGCAGTGACTTTCAAATTAGATCACATGATAGAGCTTTGTCTAAGTTCAAGTATAAAGGCCTACCTCTCAAACTTGAAACATCCGTTGAGTAAATTACTGTTTGTAGTGATTTTACGGGATAATAACATAATGTTTTCAGAGTGAAAATAAATTTAAGTCTCCTGAGAACTTTTAAGTCCTTGGGCAATAGCGAAGAAGGAATAGTTTGTAGAACAAAAGTGGATAGAGTTGTAGAAAAGAGAAGATTATGAGCAAGTGGTTAAAAAGAGAGACCTGGGACTATATAGGGTGCGACTCGACAGAAAAGTACAGGCAAACCCGAGCAAGGTCTTCGTGTTTTCTTTTTCTACACTATTCAAGGTCATGGTGCGCTTGTCAAATCCAACACGCCGATCACCAGCGGCCCGTCGGGTCTTTTCTCGCGGGCCAGTCACCCGCGTAATTGCTCTCTTGTTGTGCCGCTCTCCTCCCCGCGGGGCGCTGCATCACCCAGTACCCACCGGTGTTCCTTGTACTATGGTGGGCTACGAAAATGCGACCTCTTTTGTGAGCCCCAAATAGAAAATGGCGGCCTACCCTTGCTCCTGAGTCCTGAATACGGGACAGACCTACCGCGTTCTTTAATTCTCTTCACCTCAATTCTCATCCTCCCCTCTAAAAAGTATTTTAGGGTCTCTTTGCTTTTATTTATCGTTCGTAAACCCTCTTGTTTATGTCGATCTCATTTAAAAAATAAAGCGTGGGCATAACTTCTTAGAACGTATAGGAGGACCAGAAGAAAGAAACTTTTTTAAAGAAAAAAAAATCTGGTGATGTATAGAAATTCTGTGATAAAAGCACGCACCGGACGTGTTTTTGTAAAGATGTTTTTATCGTTCGAAGTTCATAGGAAATCCATTAATAGGCTTCGCTGTTTCTTTTCAAAATAAATTTGTAAGAAGTTCGTGTGAGCTACACCGTCATATGGTTCTAATTCTCCACTCCTTTGTAGATTTATCTCCAAAAAGAACTGACGATTTCAGTTTTATTTCATTAAGCTACTTCGCAACAACTTCATACAGATGTTATCTGAGTTTTAGTCTATGGAATGTGATGGATTTGAAAAAAGGAATACGCCAGATATAATTATATGGAAGGAAAATGCTACATTCCTTCTAAAAATGTTTTGTAACTACTTAAGGATCCAGGTGTAGAAACCAAGTATCTGTATAGGGGCCAGACCACGAAATGTTTTAACTTTTAATTTTCAAGGTTATTTTTTACATCATCTCTAATAGCACATCAATTATGAAATACGCATATTCTATACATGGTAAAAGTCACAAACACTTTTTATAATATTCACAAAAGTTGGCACCTTCTATCTGTGTGGTATTACCAAGCGTAAATGCACCCTTATAGTAACAAATTTGTTGGCTTTTGATCTAACAAATAACCGTTTATTTATAACTTTCAATATCCAAGATGGTTTATGAATTTGGCTTTTTTAATCGACAATATTACTAAATATAATATATATAAACTTGGTAAAGCTTTTGTTTCTAATTATTTAGCAGTTAGTGATGGATGTATTATAAGAATGAATACTCAATTTGTATAGAAAGTGCACCAATTAACGCTCTTCTTTTGGGGGATAGGGATGATTGCCTTGTTTCCCTGAGAAACTCTTAAAAATGTAAATATTTTGAAAAAAGCCAAAGAATTATTAATTGTCTTCATAAAGCACATTTAGCACTTAGAGTTAATTTTTGAGCGAAAATGATATTATTCTTTGAAATTGATTCCATCATCTAGATTTGCTCATTTTCAACATATCTATAATAATAATAATGCTCAGTTTTTATATAGCGCTTATTAGAATCACTAAGCACTTCCAAACTTGGAGATTATTACCCCGGCTTTAGCTGTATACTGCCATTGCGGCGCTCTAGCATTTCAAGGAATTAATTCCTGCCAGGTACCCATTAACATCACCCGGGTTGAGTGTGGCAAATGTAGATCAATGGCATCCAAGACATGTAAAATAATCATCCATTATTGTATCATTTTTTGTCCATACTCCTGTCCTACTACCAATGTGGTGTGTATACATAGCTGAATAGCAAGCCGAGGTCTGGGGTTTACCATATAGCTAGGGTCCACGGTACAGCGAACCACGGGTGTTTTATTTGACGCCTTTCAGGGTTAGCATTACAGGCGGTTGTAATTGGACTCATAAAGAAACGGAAAATCATGCCGAAATGAAGAGAAATTATGTGCATCTTGTTCCATTCCTATACAGGAATAAACGGTGCAGAACGCAGGATGGTTTGCTCCCGTATAAAGCCTACATCAGCCAATGTTTCTGGCTTAAGTCTGGTGAAAATTAGGAAACATGATAAATTTCTTACATTAAGAGGAGGGAATTCAGTAGCAGATACTTCATTGTATAAATGTATATCTAGATATTTAAAACGATACTGAAATCTTAATGAGTAATGATAAAGTAATATTCTTATATAACTTGTTTTAATTGCCTTTGCCTCTTTCCGTTTCTATAAAAAGGACTTGGTGAAACAAACTCAAAGCGCAAATCGTAAATTCTCCTTACCCAACCTCAGGAAATTATGCCTGGAATTATCCACAACGGTTGTGCTTAAAAGCCTGACATTGAATGTTCATATTCTCGGGATACTTTACTAAATCGTCATGCAGTCTCCAAGTATATATGGCAACATGCAAACCAAACAGTGTGGTATTTCTACGTTTTAGAAATTCTATAATATTATGATTTCATTATTGACTCAGGTTGTATATACTTTTGACTACGTCGGTATTTCAATTGCATCGTTGGGTTGCTTCATTTTCAAATCTCTCTTTACGTCTTTTAATTTTTACTTTCTCGCGAAATGGGGTATACATCGCGTTTGAATACGACCCATGACAGTTCGATTTAACGTCGAGACTGTTAATAGAAATTGATTTTTCCCGTTATTTTGAATTTCCAGTTTTCCTTTAGTTTTTAATGGAAAGTGACCATGCATACAGAGACGGTGAGTCTTTTGATGACGATACAAGCGGGAATGTCGAGCGCAATCGAATTTGGAAAAAGCGCCATTATAGTATCGTCAACAAGGTTAGGACAATTTGGAGAAGAACGGTCTACTCTCAAAAAGCACAAATGGACCACGTTGCAGCAAGAATAAATACAAACATAAGATGCTTTCTACTGTCATTCGGGTGCGAGACATGAACATGCACAGGGGAATATGCTACGCCAGGCCTTTGGGCGAGACAGACCGTTGCCGTCCCGTCTCGCGTCTAGACCGCGCAGTTTTAGTCAAAACACTAAGCTGCATTCCCGTCTCGAATGCCAACCAAAACAACTCATTGTGCTGCTGCTTTTAAACGAAAGAGAGAGGGAGAGAGAGGGAGGGAGGAAGACAGAGAGGGAGGGAGGAAGAGGAAGAGAGAGATACAGGGATGGAGAGCAAAGGAAAGGAAGCATATATTGACTCGTATAAGACGAATCCGATGACCATCTGCTTTCTTTCGAAATCCAGGCTCCCCCTCTAAAAACATCAAGCAAAGTGACGCATTGTAATAACATGGAAATCAATAAACAGGCTGGAGTAATGAGTCTAGATGAGTCTTCCCCGAATCGGACGGGATAAAAGTATGGAACGCCACTCCTTGACGTCGATGCCTATTATATATTAAATAAACAACGCGTTAATGATATCGCTGGAATCTCCACAGAAATCGAAGAAACCATTTTTTCCTCCCATATAATTATACCACTTCCCATAATACAATGGTCATACAAGGTCCCCGAAGCCTTTGAATTATTTTCATTGTTCGAAAAGGAATTTTAGACTTTAGCAAATGGCCTCATTATCCAGGAAAATGTTTGTGTTATCGTCAAATAATACACGGTTATTGCTGTAAGTTGGGTCATGGAAACGTAGTAAGAATTAACTATAAAATATACAATTTATCTATCCTGACGTTAATCACCGTGAGAAAAGATGGCACCTAAATAAATAGATATCGCTCCAATAGTCCCATTCTTCTTTAATTTTAATGGATTCTCAAAATAGTCCTAAAAGCTTTAAAACAGTTGATATGTATATATTATATCTTCCTGTTGTATCAACAGTTGTGCTGCTCCCTCGTGTAAATTAATTTGTACTCATATTTTTAAAAGGTGAAGCTAAATCTGTTCAATTAAAGTCATAATGTTCACTTTCCCCATTCCTCTGTATACTATGTCTCCAATGTTTTACGGCGGATTTTCCCTTTAATAAACCACTATCTCTCTCTCCTCTGGTATTCTTCTGCGACATAATGATTATAATATAGTATCTCAAAACTATAAATAAGGTGTAGAGTTGTCGTTGGCCAGTAGATACGTCGTCGGACTGTGGATCACATGGTTTGCGATTCGAGACCCACCACGGCACTCATACCTTTCGCAAGACATTAATCTACATTGCCACTTTTCCACTGAGATATTAAATGGGTACCGGTAAGAAGGAATTCCGTGGATGATGCGAACACCGATATCTGCAGCCTTGAAGAGCCGGAGTAACACTGGAGCGTCTTGAGAACCTTTGTAGAAGGATATGTACGCCATAAATATATCCAATATTAATACTATTATTATTATTCCATACGTTTTGCGGTCGCAACGCCTCCGTATATATCACATAAACATATTTTTTTCCACCTGCAATAAAATTCCTTTCCGCTACGACCATAAGCCTTTCTAACACAAGCTCTCTAATTAGAGGCCAATAAAACAAAATCTAAATTAACAAGCGTAAAATATGGGTTACCTCAAGCGTAACGAATCCCTATTTTGGCTCGTTATAGGTCGATTGTCTCTCTGCTATCGATTTCAACTCACGTTTCAAACATTCAACGTTGTCCTCGCTTTTAGATATTACCGCACAGCCATCGATCGCTTTAGTCGTTTTAATACATGCTATTGATTATTTTCAAGCTCGCTTAGCAAAGAAAAGCACAGCGCATATACGTTTTTCATTTTGTCGTAATGCTGAAACGTTTAGGCTAGCGCTTCACAAGATTAAAAAATGTTGCTGTGTTTGTATATATAATCAAAGGCGAATGTTGCTGAAATTACTAGACAACTAAGAACAAAACGTATAATCTTATGAAAAATGTGGTTACGAAATTTAAGCATACAATGTATTCTTCATGATTACAATATAATCAAACAACATATATCTATTTAGGTCCTCATCTATTTTCAAATGCTGGCAAATATCATATTCAAAATTATAATAAAGACGGTAAAAGACACTTAAAGCGCGAACAAATGTTTCACTAAAGACCTGCAACCTCTAGTAACATGACTAACGAAAACATATCTATGTTGTGTGTGATTTGACTTTGTATTTCGATATGCTATCGACTTCATTCTATATAATTATGTACCATAACAAACATCTAAAGGAGAAGGTCCACGTTGCTTAAAAGTGTTATTTACTAAGAATTTCTTATCAGAGGCATAGCGCCGAAAAATGTGGTCTAAATTCTCTGCCATGATTAATCCGCCTAAATGCGATGCGTTAGTCATTCGATTTCATATTGTGCAAAATGTTTGCTTTTTAATCCAGTATGTACCAGGGTACATTTTAAATGAAAATGCAAAACAAAATTACTGTCAGCTGACTTTTTCATTAGAATTTCATGATAACGCATTTTTTTCTTTTTTCCCCCCTTTTTTTGTAATACATATTTACAGTAATTCATAGGGACCTTAGGGTTTATACTTGGCCTTAAGTAATTGAACCACGTAACAATAACTGTTATTAGTTACTAAAATCGTGGCATTTGATAGACTTTGATAGCATTTGATTGTGGAGCCAGTTTGCCACATAAATTTAGCATTTGTTATTGCTAACAAGTTTTATGTAACAGGGCCCAGGTGTAACTTAGGCCGCTTACAAGAATTAGGACTTTAGTGAACAGAGCACCATATTCACACTGTATATATAGATTGTTAAAGTTGTAATATCAAACATAATTATGTATTCTTCCACAAATTATGAGACCTAAGTGTAGGCAGGGCTTTAGTTGCAGATTTCAAGCTCTGTTAATTAGACATTTTAAACGGTATACCCATAAGGAAAATACATTTCTAATGCCTTATTTTTCTTTATTCCTATCATTCATATACAGGTGTCGTCCATTAACCGGGTATTACGCAATCTTGCTGCAGAAAAGACCATGGGTCATGGGGACATGTTCGACAAACTGCGCATGCTCAATGGCCAGTGGGCGCGGTCAGGTCCTTGGTACGCCCCCAATGTCAATCCTGCTATGTCGGGTCAACCTCTCGGTCACCACACAATGGAACCCTTCAAGAAGGAAGGTAAGTCGTCCTTGTAAAAGCACACGTTCAAACTATTTTGTCCCCTTATTTACTTCGATGTTCACCAGGGCCTCATTTCACAAAACTTGTCATCAGTGACAAATGACAGTTTTTGTTATAAGCTAGTGAAATCCTTGCTTCTGATTGTTTATCAGCAGATTTGTCATTAATTGTTTTCATTTGTCATTGAGAAAAGGCTTTGTGAAAAACGGCCCAGCTCCTTCTTTTCTCATTCCCAAATCCAGAAAACAGACTGGCTTTAAACGCTTTCAATTTGTCGCACCACGCTTACAATATAAAGAAAAAGTACTTCACGTGACTTCCCAAAAAATATCTGAAAACCTATCTCTACTTTTCCTCTTAATAGTTCCTTTGACCTATTGATTGCGCCTTGTGTCCTCTGGAAAAGGCGGTATGACCTTTGTTCAGATCAAATATTATTATTATCAGTATACGTAGTATTAATACTTTTATGTCCATTTTGTTGTTCTTTGATATTATTCTTCTATAATTGTATGGATAGTTTTGTATATATTTCTGTTTATGGTCAATAAATGAAAATGAAAAAATATTACTTACGTTACTGACCAAACACAGCATTAGCATATTAAGTGATTCTATCAATCTGCAAGTTCTACCATAGAGCTTTTGATCAGGTCATTCCAACTGAAACCGAAAAGTAAGCGAATCTGAAACTGAAAACTGAATTATGTGGTGAAATATTAATTTTGGTATTAAATTATGCTAATAATGTCATAATTCGTGGTGAAGCATTAGACATCGAATAACCATGTGCCTTGGGCTCGCCAAAATATAATTTGTTTCAGTAGTTGCTAATATTGGATATGCATATAATAGGGACTTTTAGATTTGCGTGGATTGATACGTGTGACGTCCATTCAAGGCAGTGCATTAAAAGGACGTCGATCGTAGCATAGACCTATTGTCTTCGTGCGAATCTAAAAGTCCCTAATAGCAACCATCTTGCACCCTTGTGAAATAAAACAGAAAACATAGAGATCCCAATCGAAAATGAATACATCAGTTTTATTTATAAGAGGTCTTAACAAGACAAAACATGGTCAATGGTTAGGATTCAATCCACATTGCATAATGCATAGCGTGCTTCTGAGAGAAATAGAGGATTTAAGTCATTTATAAGACCAACGCTTGTATTGAAGTAAACATAGAGACAATGCATTGAAAAAGTGGCGAGCATAAATGCATTGCGATATCTCCGAAACTTAAAACCCATTTCCCATAATATTCTATATCATTACCACTAAATTTTCTTACCCATTATGGGAGTTTAATCAAAATGGATTTAGATGCTATTAAAGTAAGTGAGATATATATTATACCACAAAGATATAAGCCTTGGTAGATTTGGCATGTTCTACTGCTTAATGTTGCTGTTTAAGGATTTGTATGTTTTTGCTTTTTAATGACATTTTTTATTACATGAAATATACTTTAAACATTCAAGTCCATGATTTCTTCATGTGAGTCTACAAGTACTCCACAGCGGAAATGAAAATACATTGCGGCGATGTACATTTATTGCAAAACATAAATGCTCCTCGGAATGTTCCCAATATGATGCAGATGACTGTTTACAATCGGATCCTTTCCCCATTTATAAATACATGTAATACAACCAACATCAGACGCTTTAGATGTAATGATTTGACCACATACTTGTACAATTCAAAAGGCGACACATGCTAACAAATACCATTCCAGGCTCTCAATATGTTGGTATGATGGGGGAAGTTAAATTCAAACATTCGATAAAGTATGCAAGAAGTGCAATATCGTGAACCCATTCTGTCTTTTTTTCTCCGAAAAAAAAAATCGATGAAAATCAAATAATCGACTGGAGCTGTATCTAAACGTCACATATCGCAATCGCGATGATTTATTGCTACCTTTAGCAAATGTACTTTTGCACAAATTCTCGGGTCACTTGAACTTTTCTGCCCAACCTCGCGTTGCCATGGTTTCCAATAATTCGAGGGAAACTTGTTACACGCATGCCTTAGCATTGTCTCCCGTTATTCCTTCCATTTCTTATTTTTCTACCATAAACCCAGGCTCATTGAGATATATTTGTGCGCGGATGCATGTGCTAATTTCTTATTAGTAACGAATATTTGTCTAACTGCAACTTCATATTAAGGAGAAGCTTTAATTTTTTCTGAATGCCACATAGACCTTTATATTTAATATTAAAAAGTAACAACATTTTGACAGGGTAATGCATGCTAGAAATTATAGTCAGTGTTCTTGTATCATAATCATACTATGTGAAGGGGGTTTTATCTTTCCTTCTAGGTTTATGTTTACAAATTCAATTTCTTGTCATTTCTTGTAATTTCATTCCTTGACAGTTTTTGTTGTCATTAAATTCATTCGTACTTTTTCTTTAAAACTAGATCAAATTTGCCCGTGTTAATGAGAATTATGAATCGTGAACTATTGAACTTACAATGAAAACAAAGAAATAGTTAATTCCATATGTATAGAGGCTCTTTCATAAACTATACGATTCGTGCAGCGATGACGTAATACATTGATATTTTCACTTTGACGCGTGCAGAAGAAAGTAATATGCAAAACAAAAATGTGTTCATGCGTTTATTAATATGTAAAGCGCACAAGTATACAAACATTCCTCTTCTCGCAAAGGTTATGGAAGATTTAAACTTGAATATGATCGTAGTCGAACGCAACTTTTCAAATTAACTTCTTGTTATCGTTTGGTATTTTTTAGAAACTTTTATTGATCTGTTTAGTCATTTCTCTGATTTTATTTTAATGAATTTGAAGCCAGGGTATACATCCCCTTTAAGAAAGGACATGATAGTGGATGAAATGAAGTACGTCATATCAAGGATACTGTATGTTTCTTGCCCCATTTCGCTGACTATCAGGGCATCACTAAAGCCATATCAGGGACTACGTAGGCAGGTAATTTAGGAGAAGCAACGAACAGAATTAAGTCAAGGAAATAATATCCAAAGGATGTAGTCTGTTCTTTGCCCAATTTCGTTGGCCGTCGGTGCGTTATTGCGTTCCATAGATGGGAGGAGGTCCAAAATGAAATTGGACCATTGTGATTCTGTGGCCTCGCGGAATTAACGAAAATTCATCTAGTACGCTCGTGTCCAGTTTCTCTTGGGTACTGCAGGGGGTGTTTCACAAAACTTGTCATCAGTGACAAATGACAGTTTTTGTTATAAGCTACTGAAATCCTTGCTTCTGATTGGTTATCAACAGATTTGTCACTGATATTTGTCATTTGTCATTGTAATACGCTTCAAATTTCTGTATTGTTAAGATACACAGAGCTCAGTGAATACGCGCAGGACCTTATTCCGCCTATTTACAATTAATTTACACGTTTAAAAAAGAACCGGTGTTATGTTTGTTTGTTGTTGTTTTTTGCGCCGGTTTACCGCGTCATAGCTAAACGTGTCTCTATTCGATGTTTTTTATGCGCATTCCTCCCAGTGCTCTTACCATAGTATTACAAAAAAAACTCGAATGATGCAAAGACGAGACGATGTTAACGTTCTGTCTATGATATCGCCGCTATTTTCTATTAGATCAAGAATGGTTTTCCAGTCGGCAGTGCGATTCATTTTCAAGATAATCAGGGAAAGTCCCTTCCAGCTTCTTAAAGTTCGCATGACAAAAGAATTGAAATTCCCTCCACTTTATCTGCTTAATCGAAAGATGTTAGCTAACATCGAGTCTTACTTACTATATACGCCATGGATGTGAAGTCTGTGTTTATTTTTAAATAAAAGTACAACGCAAGCAATTCAACTATACGTTTATTCATGAGCATATTTTTTATTTACCTCGATATTTATTTGACACCTGAGAAGAAAAAATGAAAAAGCAATGTAATGAATATTCAATCTTACTCTTTTTATTCTATTCTAATTTATTTTATTTTTTATTTTTTTATTTAATCTTATTTTATTATATTTCGTTTTATTAACTTTTTTGTATACATATACAACTAATAAAAAATACATTTAGAATGAAACAAATTTCACTTCACTGTATCCCATGAGATGTACTCAGCTTTTTCCAATTGGACTCAACATAAAGATGCATAATAGGTAATACAACGAAGGCTGGAATAGACAATAGTTTCATGGAGACATATTATAATTGAGGTATGTACAAAGATACAGATTAGTAGCGTGCCGTGGTTGAAGGGGGCTATTTTTCTACTACTATCTCGTGTGTTTGGTAGCCTCGTGGTACGCGAGACAGGTAATCATACGAGATAATCGAATGAAACAATCTTGGTAGTCGTTCTTGCGTAATAGATCAGAACGTCTCGCGCTCTCATCCTACCGACTATCACCTGGTAGACGACGCTCTCGAACCTCCAGGTGTTAATGCGTAGCGGGACACTAGGGGTGTCGGGTAAATAAGGGGGAGAGGATTGGTGCAATTGTGGACAGGGTTGGATGAAGGTGGGAAGAGGGGTTGTGATGGTAGAGAGGGGAATGGATGAAGACAGTGGAGAGAGTGGGTGAAATGGGGAGAGGGGTGGGCGAGGGTGTAGAGAGCGTTGGGTGCAGTGGGAGAGGGTGGATGATGGAAAAGAGGGACGGGTAAAGATGGAGTGAAGGTGGATAATGGCTTGGGATACTGGTAGAGGGGTTTATGAAGGTGGGGAGGGGTGAGTGTAAGTTGGGAGATATGGGTCAAATTAGAAAGAGGGGTGTGTGAAGGTGGAGAGAGGGATGGATAAATTTGTGGAAACGGGTGGGCTAAAGCGGGGAGAAGGAATTTTGTAAGTGGGAGAGGGTTTGCTGAATGTGGAGAAAAGGCCGTTACTGTCTAATATTATAAGATGTTAAGGACTGTATTTTCAAGCTTTTTTATTTCGATGTATGAATTGGATTTTACCTCCGAATTTCTACAATTATATATAGAATGTTATATGTCATTCTGCTGGCATTTATGTAACGACGAGATATCGATCTATGGATAGAAAGGTGACCACGAATCCTTGGATAATTTAAAAGATCATTTTAAAAGGATGAGGGGACAAAGAAATGCTGTAAAAGACCACGTCTATATAGTATGAGGAAGGGAGGGGAATACAGAGAGAGGGAGGACGGGGAATAGACGTTTCGTGTCTGCAGTTAATTTGCCGTGAAAGTTCTCTCATTAATTAGTTTTATGTCATCTCCCTTCAGGCTCAATGTATGTAGATTTAAGCCGCGCTCTGTCTGTCTCTTTCTCTCCCTTTCTTTCTCTCTCTCCCTCTCTTTCTCTTTCCCTCCCCGTATCTTTCCCTCTCTTTTAGTGTTTATGTGTGTGTGTCCCCATTTCCACTCCTTTCCACTCTTTTTCATCTACCTTTTCCTCTCTTCATCACTTCTCTCCTCTCCTCTCCTCTCCGGTTTTTCTCATACTTCCACTACATCCTTCCCTCTCTGTCTGGCTTCTTCCCATCTCTCATCTCTTTCTCTGTCTGTCCCACTTTTTGTTCACTCTCTCTCTCTCTCTCTCTCTTTCCCTCCCCGTATCTTTCCCTTTCTTTGAGTATTTATGTGTGTGTCCCCATTTCGACTCCTTTCCACTCTTTTTCATCTATCTTTTCCTCTCGTCATCGCTTCCTCTCCTCTCCATTTCTTCGCATACATTTGACTACATCTTTTCCTCTCTGTCTTTCTTCTTCCCATGTCCAACCTTTTTCTTTCTCTCTCACTCTCTAATACTGTCTCTCTCCCATTTTTTTTTGTTCTCGAGCTATTCTTGATGGCGAAATACCAGAAACCATGAACATTTTGAAGTCTGACATACGATGGACATGTCCCCATTTTCTCAAAAAAGTACACTTTAATCTGTCTGTGTTTTCCTTATCATTCGTTTCCCTCACCTCCATCTCCCTCTATTCCCAAGTGTACAAATATGCATGTTCATTTATTGCGGACAGGCCAATCAATACTAAGCAACTTCGCCGAATATAAGTTGACATTTTATTTGAATAGCAACGGGATCGGGTGAACTATAGAATTTTAAAGTCCCATATATTTTTGTTTGTTTTTTGATTTTCATTTATTTAGTTACTTACTACTTTGAGAGATGGAACACCCTGATCGTCATCAATATATTTTTTTTATCAGCAGTTAACCATTTATTTTAGTTTCATATATATCATTCATTGTATTCATGAAAAATAATGCATGGAGCAAGGAAATTTGTTGAAATTGAAAAGAATTGAACTCGACAAACAGAAAATCAACAGACGTATTCAATAAGCTGTTATTTGTATTGAAATAGAAATTCATAGACAAAAATAAAAGACCGCCCGCCATTACATGAGAAAATACCTCTAATCATGGAATTCCACACAGTATTCATTGACGCTATTTGCTTCATCAAACACCAATAAGATTCGATGAGGAAATCGAGAATAATTTCGACAAGAAATGAGACAAAAATAAATAATACTAGGAGGACATGGTCACCTCAGCGCTACCAAAACCGCAAATTAGTGGGGTAAGATGGGAAAGTGTCAACCCCATACCAACCCCACACCCTTATGCCCCCTGTCCGCCATCTAAGCTCACACATTATAGAAAGCGTTCACATAATGTCACTATTAACCACCACGAGGACAAACTCTGTCACTGCATCAACTCCCAATATAGTACTCATAATGAATTATAACGTTGAAATATTGCAGTGGCGCTCCGGCATATAGTGCCCCCGTATTAGCAATATAAGTGTGAGTGGATCGGGAGTTTTAAAAGTGTTGGGGGCATCCCATAGGGGTAGGGGTCTGGAGGACAAAGGTGAAAAATGATACGTCTTGTCCAGAATAGTCTCTGTCGGGATAGTGATCTCAACATCTTCATCATCACTGCCAAGGTGTCATTCCGCACTCATTAAACCCTTAAAGGGACCCTTAAACTAGTTAAAGGGATTAACTTCAGTGTTAAGTTTTTGTTAAATCGTAAGATATTGGTGAAAAATGATACGTCTTGTCCAGAATAGTCTCTGTCGGGATGGGGATCTCAACATCTTCATCATCACTGCCAAGGTGTCATTCCGCACTCATTAAACCCTTAACGGGACCCTTAAAGGGATTAACTTCAGTGTTAATATCACAACAAATTCGTAAGATATTGCCCCGATCTCTGTGACGTAGTCTCTCTCTCAACAGTTAAAACTAGCCTTTTCATATGTAAAGTCTTTAGAATTAGGTGCCATTTACCTGTAAGAACTTGAAACATCAAATTTATATATTTCATCTACCATGTCTTGAATTGTTTCGTATGTGAAAAGAAGAAAAAAAATTCACAATGATTTATTTGATATTCCATTGAATTTAAGGCTTGGTATTGTTTGGCGCTATAGATGTTGGTCTTGATAAGCTTGCTCTGAATTTTGATTAATATTCCCCTTTCCCACTTTTAATAATAATAATAATATTGGATTCTTATATATCGCACGTATCGACCTTGCAAGGTCATCAAGGCTCTCCAACATTACCCGGCTATGCTAGGCTGCCGATTACGACGCTCACAGCATTTAAAGGAATTCCTTCCTACCGGTACCCATTTAACACCTGGGTGGAGAGTGGCAAATGTATATCAATGTTTTGCCAAAGGACATTAGTGCCGCGGCGGGACTCGAACCGCGGACCTTGTGGTCGACAGTCCGGCGACGTATCCACTCATCCACGACACCTCTACTTTTTCACCCCCTATATCAAGTATGAAAATCACTTGGGATGGGTGATGAGAATGATCTGTTTGATTGAGAAGGAGGTGCCTAAGTCCCCCGATATGTCTGCGAGCATGAATATACATTTCACACATCTTCAGCTTCGACCAATATCTTACGAAATAAACTTACTATGTTGATGTGTACTATGCCCTAGTGAAGTTAATCAGCTCTGCTAACTCCAATTAGTGACGCCTGTCTGTTAATCACAACCAGAGGGCGGAATTCATTAACAACGCTTTGCTTCCTTCTTGATTGTTCTAATGGGTAAAATCTTCCAAAAAGACCCTAATTTGTGCCTCTAAGACGTGACATTGTATCGCCACCAAGGGACGTAAATGTTTAAATAATAAAACGCGCTAAAAAGTGCATAAAAGCCTAACTAAACCCCACGTGTATATTCGAGAGTTTCTTCTTACGTGTGACTGTACGGTATAGCTCTGCCTATGGAGCAGCTTATAAAATGATGGTCTTTGAGTAAACGAGGGCAGGGATATATGGAGCGGGCGGGACGACATACTTGCACGGGGCCGGAGCTGCGGTGTATTCCACCCCCGAAGCATCGTAAAGGTGTCATTTTGCGACTCGGAAACTGTCTTCTAATTCCCGCCCAAGTACCTCAAGATCCCCTTCTATCGTCAGGGTAATTCTAGTGATATCGTGTTTCGTCGCGTCGAAACGCTATCTTTGCATAGACACCCGATATGCAATTCGATCCGTCGCGGTGCGCGCGTCCTGGCGTGCTCTATCCATGGAGCTTACTTAGCACGGCAGCCAAGTGTTCATGCTTTGTTTATTTCATGAAACGGCTAAGAGCAAACTGAAGATGTTGTATGGTTTCGCTTCGTCACTTTATGATGTGCTTGTCACAATTACTGACAGGTTTTTGTCACTTGATATCTGTATTGTTTGCTTTTCTTGCTCTTACCAAATTTCTTTAAATTAGGCCAATAAAAACACAAAATATGTTTATGTTTTCTATAACAAAACATAATATGTCACCAAAATATACACCCCTTTTTTCTAGATGAAGTTCCATTTCCAATACATAGATAGGTAGTTTCATCATTATTGTTTGTAGTTATGCGTACATCGTATTCATACAATATTGAGAAGAACTGTGTGTCAGTTCGTAAAGATGGCAGCAAGCCTTTATTAATACGATAATCCCCAAAGTTTCTGAATTTCTATTCGTGTCGATTCTGAAGTCAGAGGCATCCATCATTTTTTCTGTGAGCTTTTTACGCTCTTAATCAGTTTTAGACATCTTACCCCTACATACGGGTGAGGAATCCTCTTTTTTGCGTCATTTTTGCTTTCCCAGATAATCTTATGTCAAATAAACGACATTACTAGACCTCTATAATTTTTGTTCCCTTTACATTTTTTAATTTGTAAAAGGGATACTTTAGATTTGTTGACATGTGCATGACAAGCACTTAGCACTTTATCGAACAGGACATGATATTATTTTGACCTGAAAAACCTATTTCTCATGAATAGGCAACGCGCAATCCAGATGTCGTAATTTTCAACCTAGATCGCGTCCTCCTCTTTGTGCTTTGTGTACCCCCCCCCCTTCCTTTCTCTCTTCAATTAAAGGTATAAAAGATCCCCGACAAACCCATTATCCAAAAGCATACACAGTAATAAAAACCGTTTAATGTAAACGAATTCCCCATCTCTGTCGATTCTCCTCCATAAATTCATTGCTCCGATGATGATCATCATCATCATACCGTTACAGAGATCCATTGTCTCATGTTGACAACGCCACTTTCTAAAAGGTATCTGCCTTTCTCGTCCCTTTTTAAAATTACAAATTCAAACATCCCTGATGATTATCATCATCCACAGGACCAAAATGAGGCAATTTTTTGTTTGCCTTTTGCATTTTCCTTTCTCTCACTCTCCGGCACTTTAAAAAGTAAACAGGGAAAATATGAGGAGGCTAAAAAATGGCAGCGCTGTGGTTATTAAGGATGGCGTTTGAACGTGAAGAGCAGGATATGGAAAGCGAGGAACATGTTATTAGTCTCACAGCGGGAGGTGCCCCAATCTCCCCACTACGTTACTGATGATTCAGTTCAGTTTGTCGCATATCTTTACCCGCCTTCACTGCCAGGTTCACTGAAATATGGCGCCCTCATTCCCCAAGACCCCCCCCCCCCTCTCTCTCTCTCTCTCTCTCCCTCCCTCTTTCGTATAAATCATTGCACCTTTAATTCGCTCGAACCCTATCCGATCCCCTTTCTGCTTGGTACTCATTTGAGCCAATATTTGATATATATATTACCTAATGTCCACTTATTGGCGTCTATTAAGAAACAAAGGGAAGACGATTGGGTAATGCATTTCCGCCAATTAATAGATAATACTTTAGTGTCCGAATTCGAAACCCAACTCGCTCCTTCGTCCAAAAGGTTAAACACACACACACACAAACACATATTATATAAATATATAAATATCGCGTGAATATATATTACAAATGTGTATGTATATATATTTTAATTGTTCCTTTAATTGTTCCTTTAAGTGCCATTTATTGGACTCAAACGAAGCCGCGCGTAATGTGCCCCCTTCCCCATTTTTATGTCTCTCTGTCTCTCTTTCTCCTTCTCTCCTTCTGTGTTCTCATCCTCCCCCCTCCCTCTCTCTCTTTCATTCTTAATATTTCATTAATGCGCTATTCTAAGATAGCCCTCTACCTTTCTCTCTTTCTTTCCTCTATTTAATTCTTCTAACCTCTCTCTCTCTCTCTCTGTCAGCTGTATTATCTTCCGTTTTTAATACGACTTATTCAACACGTTTCTTGATCTGCTATTATTAACTAATTAACTATATTGTCTGAATATCAAAGATATAGCTCTTTCATGAATTGCACTTGAACATTATATCTTAGTATCAGAAGTTTATCACATTCCTTCAGTAATGGGTCTTGTATCTTAAGCAAACTCATTTTGGGACATAATGTGTTTTGATATTAGAATTAAATTTCAACCGATTTCTTCTATTCCATTTCTCTTTTCAAGTCTATTCTATAAGCAAGGCGCTCCCGCATATCCCTGTGTTTTATGTAATTCTTCATTCTTCCGCCTGAATCGACCCGTCTCACCGCAGCTGACATCCCGGTGCACGGCCAATCCCGGGGAGAGTTGAGGGAAGGAATCGACCGACGCGGCTTGCTGCAAACCGCTCTCTAAAAATAAAATATATTTTCCACAGTCAATGTCGCCAGACTTTTCCCCCAGCGCGTCGGCGGGCGGGCAGGCGGGTAGATGGATGCTTGGGTAGTTGTCGTGTAAGCTTGGTTCTAGTGTTGAGTTCGTCATCAGCGTAGCACTAGGCAGCAATGTCTACGGTTAAGCGTACTTTTAAGTGCGGCCAAGCAGAAGAAGTAGAGGCGAAGAAAATAGTCGAGTTCTCCGCAGATCCCGGAAATTACTCTTTTCTTGTGATTGCGTGTAGGAAAAGAGGCTTTCTCTTTCTCTCCTCATCTTTTCTCTTCTCCCTTTACCAACGGTGATTTAAGAAAAGGGGAAAATAAAGTTAGATGAGATTAAGAGAAAGGGTGTTTATAAGAAATATATTAGGGTCAAGCAATGATGAGGATATGATGACGTTAAAGGCATTCTTGAGAGAATAGCCTCGGGTGGGTTTGGGGGTAATTTTGAAGGGCACCTGTCTTCTTACCAAGGACAGAAGGCGGAATAGAAAAAACGCCATATTCTAAGAAAAACTTAAGACTATTGATCTCAACCTCGATGTTTATAAATGTATGACGGCAGGTCTTAATTCTCACTGTCTCACTTTGTTTATATTCAACTATTTGTTATTAGGTGAACATTCTTTTCGCCAAAGATTTGAAATTCGCTTTTCAAGGTTTTATGATTTTAAGATATTTTATCCTAGAACGAGAGATATTACAAAACATAATATCATAATTATAGAACAGTTGATATATTAAATACAAAGAAAAAGAAGCATATATTTACTTGAGTGTTTTTAAAGACCTATTGAAAGTGTACCCTCTATTTCCTAGTGGTGCTATACTTATTAGAAAGGGCTGTAAAAGTATGCTTGTCAAACGAAATCAAGTTTATTAATGTGTATTTCGGGTGTCAATCGATGTACATTAAATTAAAAAAATTATGGAAATCTGTTTAATTAGTAATCACATATGATAAGTCAGACAATATTATATATCGTGTGTACCACTAAAAAAAATGTGACAGCACCATTGGTGAGTAATCGTTGCATTTAATGATCATCAGAAGAAAAGAAGAAAAAATAGTTATTTTTAATCAATATTTCTTTCTTTCCTTTTTAACCGGGCTGCGGGAACAAAAGGGAATGATCTGAGTTTAGTCCTAAAGAATAAAATCCATAAAAAAAATGATAGAATTCGTTGTTATTTGTTACAAAAATGATACATTAGTATATACATGTAATTTACACATTAGTATATGTAATTTACACATTAGTATATACATGTAATTTACACATTAGTATATAAATGTAATTTACACATTAGTATATACATGTAATTTACACATTAATATATACATGTAATTTACACATTAGTATATACATGTAATTTACACATTAATATATACATGTAATTTACACATTAGTATATACATGTAATATACACAGGCAAGTCTAACACGTCACAGCTTTCAGCTTGCTATACGGAGAGTACACGAACTTTAGAGATCAAATATTATCATTATTCGTTTCCCTTATACTGTGGACATACAATGCTGAGTTACTTTAATGCTGACGAAGATGAAATGAGGTGAATTCAGTTAGAAAAATCAGCCTTGGGGCTTAAAAGACGAGACGTAGCTGGCTTTTTTTTCTCTCCCTTCCCTTCTATATGTTATGAATGTGAGAGGACATTGTATTTATTGAATCACGGTTGACTACATTTATGCGCTATTTTTAGATCGGCATAATTATCAACCCTTCCTTCTCTCGGCCTGCGAAATTACACGGAATTATGCTAAGAGAAATGCGTCTGTTTAACATCACAATTGCCACCTTTATGAATAGTGATCGGAAATCGTCATGAAAGGACACTTGAATTTCAAGATGTGAAAGCAACAACATCTTTTTTTGATCTTTTTATATCTTTCTCTTTTATTTCATTTGTTCATCTTTATGCAATTTTTTTGTATATTCAATTATTTTCAGATTTCCAAATTCGTCCCTGTTTTCACGAAGTGACGGTAGTGAGGAAATCGTCACGCAAAGTGAATGCAATTTTTTTTCACTACCGTCACTTCGTGAAAACAGCGACGATTATACATAAGTACGGATACAACGAAATTGTTTAACTATGTGGTTATTTACTTACGTTAGCATGGCGTAGTAAAGTGATAATGCACACTGTTCATTGATATTTTACATAATTATACAATCGTTTATTTTTTATTTAAAAAAATGTGTATTGTATGATATGTTTAGGTAACAGTACTACAATATAGAAAATAGCCTTTATATATTTTAATTACGTTTCAATAAATGTATGATACATAATTAAATAAATACACAAATACATGGATATGTATAGATAAACGAATAAATAGATACATATATAAATATATAGATGTATAAATATATAGATTAATAAATAAATAAATAAATATATATATACATTTAGCCCTTGTAAGTTTGTGTTTACTCCATAACGAAGTTGGAATAACCCAAAATATGCAAATTAGACCTGTCTATTATTGTTAGGTTTTCCGAGAAAGCTCTCGGTTTCAAAGAGGCAATGCTGATAGAATAAAAAACAGAAACAGAAAAGAATAATGATCAGCCAGTCTAGCGGGGAAAAAAGCTATTGTGTCGTAACCTTGTAGAAGGGCAAAAAATATATCATTTTGAAAAATGGGCTACCATAATCCCGGTAAGAGCAGCACATCAAAGTAATTTTAAGTTCAATAAAGTAATCCCAAACGTGTTATTCATGACACACTTTGCAAGGGCATGTTATCATATAATTATAAATAAAATCAGCTACCCTCTCGGTTTTGTGGTTTCGAGAAGCTCTTATGTTTTCGACACGATTATCAACCTTTTTTCTTTTCATCCTCTCTTGCGGTTAGCTAAAGTTTTATTTTAGTGTCTTGTTTTACTTGCACGGAAATATAGTTCAGGTCATAACATCTGAATTGTTTATACCTACCTCTTTGCAGTATCATTATCATGAAATCTTGCTTCCTCTCCTTTAGATCGTGTCCCTATTCACGCCATGTTTATAGGGGCCCACGCTTCGTTCTCATTGCCAGTTGTACAAATGAAAGACGGAATGGATAGAACAACATAGGTTATGACGTGCGCATGCGCAAAAGTTTCTGCCTGACTTAATCCTTTTATTACAGTCGGTCTGCCAGGATGAAGAGCGAAAAAAGTTCATGTTGGGGTCACGGTCGGTAAAAATTGCCTAAGTGTATTATAGCGATTGCCAGGGGTTGTACAAACTTTGGTCCCAGGTTACCAAAGGCAAACATTAGAAACTGTATGTAAAGCCCCTCTTGGGATGAGTTCTAGCAATATCATTGGACAAAAAGGGAATAGAACGAGGAAGTGCTTTTTAGTTGCTAAAAAGTATTATCGGAAAAAAATGAAGAAAAGTATATTGAAAAACGTATTGAAAATAAGGCATCTCTTGTCCTCTCTCTATTTCTGTATAACATACAATTTCTTCCTTTCATAGCTTAGCTGAGAAGTGTGTGTTTATAATTAAACAGTGCAGGGCATATGATTTAAACACCGATCGTCTTTACCTAACGTTACCCAACGTTTCATATACAGTGTATATAAATTTTTGCTCCTCCTTTCCCTATCTCTCTCTCTCTCTCTCTTTCTCTCTCTGTCTCTTTCTCATTTCTTTATTCTACCTTTCCCCATCCTTATCTCTTCCGTCTTATTTTCCTCTCCTTCTCACTCTCTCTCTCCCTCTCTCTCTCTCTCTCTACATCTTTCTAATATCATTTCTCTCTAATATTTTACTCCTACCACGATTTGATGTATCTTCAATTATTATTAATCAAAACATCAGATAGGGAATCGTCCTCTTTTTTAAATCCGTGGAAATTCACCGGATTCTACGAAAACCGCCGTACATAGCTCAACTCCGCATACCACTGCGTATAGTGTTACTGGTTGTACGCGGCGCCGCGAGTGAGGCGCCATAACGGGTCCCCACATGCCGTGTGTTTGGACATATTTGGTTGGCCGGACTGTTGATTTAAAACAGTAATTTAAAGAATTGACAAACATCTTTTTTAATAGTCTTATGTTACGAATGATTGGAAAGGACGAATATTTATGAATGTTAGAGCTATTTGATGCTATACTCTTCGTCAAAACCAAAGGAAAAGGTTATTGGTTTTACAGTTTAATACGAGGTACCCTAATCTGCTCATGCGTAGATTAGTAAAATCAAGGAGATAAGACCTTGGTAAAATATCAACTTAATAGTTCCTGGTGGGAGAACTACATGTATCTATCTATATATTGTGTAGCATCAGTCATGTAGACCTGCAATCGGCGCACACATAGAGCATGTGAAGATAGGAGAATGAAAGGCAGCTCTCCTCTCGCCGTCTACAGTATGATGTTGACATACACGTTGTATCTCCACATCACCTAGGGGCACGTCCATGTGCATCCCCCACTCAAGTGGAAGAATGGATATACTTGGAGGGCATAAGGAGGATGGGGTGAGAAGATTGAGGGGAGGGGTGGAGTAAGGGTAAATGAACGGATGGAAATAAGAAGGGGGAGAGGTGGAGATAAGATGGGAGAGGTGGAGTAGGGATAGGGGATATAGTGAGAAGAAGGAGGGGAGAGGTAGAATAGGGATGGGTGAAAAGAAGGAGGGGAGAGGTGGAGTAAGGGTACGGGGATGGGGTGAGAAGAAGGAGGGGAGGGTGGAGTAAGGGTACGGGGATGGGGTAAAAAGAGGAGAGAAGAGGTGGAGTAGAGGTAGGAGGATGGGGTGAAAAGCAGGGGGAGGGGTGGAGTAACGGTAGGGGTTTGGGTGAAAAGAAGAAAGGGAGAGATATAATAAAAATAGGGGAATGGGGTGAACAGAAGGAGAAGAAATAGGGAGTAGGAAAAGGAGAAGGGTGACAAGAATGAGGGGAGGTGGCATAGGTAGAGGATGAGTAGAAAAGAGGGGGTGGATGGGGGTTTAGAACGAATGACGAAACAAACGAGTGATGTGAGGAAGGTAAGAGGACGGAAGGACGATATGTTAAGTTCTTGACGATGATCTCATAAAGAAGTTTTGATTTAGAAATGGAGGGCAGAGTAAGAGGTGATACTTAAAGTACAATATATTTGAATTATGAAATTTAATAGGTGGCTTAATACGTGGTTGGTTTGAAAGCATTTCGAGAGTAGTTAAAATAAAATCAGAGAGGGTTACAAAAGTATGGAAATTGGTAAAGGCGTCAATTTAAATCACGATTTTAAACGAAAGGTACACCAAAAATTAGTGGTCCTATAGTGGTGATAAAAGTGGGAGAGAAGATATAATTATGAAGATGGCAAAGGGCGTACCAGAGCCTACCTCCTTGCTGCAAATTCCCCCGGCCGCAGTGGCGGGGAAACCCGGGGATGGGATTGCGGTCAGCCGTCTGCTAATTGCACGAAATTGCGTAGTGCGGGTCATAATGCGAGAGCGTCAAGTTTAGGTGGCCTAACTTCAAAGAAAGAAAAGAGAGGTGGGAAGAGAGAGAGACAGCGGGGAGCGAAAACAAGAGAAGGGTGAGGAAAGAGGGAACAGGATGGGAAAATAAACGGGAAGAATGAAAGGGGGAAATTTGGACGTGCGATGGTGTAGAAGTAATGTGTTTTTATCAGGCAATTATTGCGCCATGTGGCAGCGAGTTTTCTTTCTTGTTTCTCTTCTTAGAAGCTACCATACACAGAAAATATCGACTTTGACAAAAAAATTGCGCACATGTATATTGGATGGAATATATTGTTTGAAAATCCACGTAAAGCTGTAGTTTGGTGGGGTAATACTGTGACTTTATTGGGTAAAATTTCGATCTTGCCACCATCGTGGTTGAAAAGGGGGAAATTTATTTCACAAGCATGTTAAACATTTAGGTTTTTATATTTCGTTACCACTTTTAAGCTAGGTATGTTATAATGACAAGTAAGTTTCTTTGGAGTTAGAAAGGAATTTCGACTTGCCTTTTTGCCTCATTTCAAACGTTTGCTTAAAGTAGTTCTTTGTCTGGATGAACTTTGTATTTAAAGTAATATTTGATTTAAGTGTATATCACTGCAACTTAAAGTGACCCACAATACTGAATTGTTTAAAAAAAAGAGAAATAGAATTTAAAAGTTCTACAAGAACGGGACCTGGAAGTAGAAATATCCACCACAAATCGCTAGATTTTAGTATTGTCAATCTAGGGGGATTTAATACGGTTTTTTCCTTCTAAATATAAAACCTAAATTTAATGTTTTTGCTTGTAAGTACAATGACATATATAAAGTGGTAACTTACCACATCACCGCAATAGATTTTAAAATCACATTTTTATATGAAAAATAGATTAAAACGTTCTTATCCATCAGTGGATTGAAAACAAAAATAAACACAATGTCGTTGAGATGCCGAAGATAGATTATGGCTTAAAATGAGCATAAAAGAGTGCTCCATTATCGCTTTCAAGATATGATATTTACTCAAAAAGTATATTTAAACAATACGTAATAAATGGAATATTTTGACTATATTAATCATGTTTCATCCAAAACATTGGGGTATAGTTTATATGATAACGTGTTCTAAAATTGAGCAAAGTTGTATTAAAACAGTATAAAGTCTTGTGATGTAGTGCTGATGATGAAATTATCCATACCTAAAACTTAGGCATTATTGGATTTTTTAAAATTTAATGTAAAGGATAATTCTGTCTTTCTTCGTCGACTAATTACCTAATGGAATTGGATTGTTCATGTATATTGGAGGTGGGTTCAAAGGAATGATGATCGCGATCCCATATAGAAGGAAACACCAGAAAATCGAAAACAGGTTAATCAGGTCATTCTACAAAAAGACAGTGACATTTGACATTTCTTTTCTCGTTTTCTCCCTTTTCCAATTTTCTTTTAAACCCTGTGGCATTCATATCAACAGAATATTGTACAAAGTAGCATAAAAACAAGTTGTATGTTATATTCTGTTTGCATTGGGAGGATCCCTTATCATGTGATCCATCTTTCATATCTCCCACCTGACTAATCACGTGATAGATCTTCCCATAGGCGGGTAAAAGATTTGCATGTCGTGTTTCCTTTCGTCTCCAAGTGTGACATAGATTTCATGTCGTCTTTTAGATAACATCTGGGAAAGGGATTTGAATTTCTTAGTGAGATAAGAATAACTGTAATATAGGTCCTAATCAAGAGTCTGATTATATATTCTGACAAGTTGAACTCCCAAGAAATTGAAGATTACCGACTCGGGGAATCATAGGGGTGTTCTAAAGTGACTTCTTACCGATACAGACATAACGTTCTATTTGCTTTTCTTGGAATTATGACGGGTGTGCTTGTTAAGTATAGAATAATACCGATTCTAATCTCCTTGATAATCCTATGCACAGGTGATTATTACAAGATCTGTCTACGTCTAGGATAGTTTTCATAAAATAACGATCGTTGCTGTTTCCCTTTTTTTATTGGCGCTTTGTTTCAAATTTGAGGATACTGAAGACACACGAGAAACATTCGCAAACACGTCAGCTTCATTTTTTCCCGAAGAGGCAAGTCGTATTACAACTCTGACTATACTCGTAGCTCAAAACTTCCATATGTCCAGGGATGAAAAGAAATCCTTCTGTTTTATTCTTAGATTCTTTGTTAGACTCAAAACACTTATCATGTAAACTTTACGTAGCAGTATATTGCTTTCGTCAGCTTCTCAAATTCAAATTATGCTAAAGGCATTGTATTTGCGCTGTCATGTACGCGAACTTAGAAAAGAAATGTATAAATTTCCTCGTGATGACAACGAAACGTCTGCAGACAATAAATATTTAATGATAATATTCACTTGATGACGTCGTAAACTTCTGTTCGAAGCCGCTTATAATGATGGAAAGATTTACCACTTGGTTTATATGAAGACCTTCCGAAGAGACTGTCGAGAAACCGCTAACAAGCAAAATGCTATAAAATTACAGGAATTAAAAACACATTTAAGAAGTTTATGTAAATACAGATAGTTGGGATAATGTTGCGGCTAGATTTATACTTCCTAATCTTCGTATTATCAAAGGCCATCGCATTGTCATGACTGCGAATATTCGAGTATTTTTATGAGGTATTGTTACTTTACAAATCCCATAGTTTACAGCGCTTCTGTTCGGTTGCCTTTTTTGTATTTTCATGGGTTCGCGTGTCAGCTCACGTTGATGTGTATTATTTCGAAAGGGTTGTTGCACTTTTTCATTTCCTTTTTAAGATTGTTATGATGTTCAAGCTAGCCGATGAATTTAAACGTTTTTTACAGCGCCCCTCACCGCCGTCTCCCCGTCTGTATACGTTCTTTTCTCTCCTCGAAAATTGCCCTGAGCAAGTCAGCAATCATTGTATAATTCTCCATTTTCAACAACTTTGAGGCAGCCTTCTCTCTCTTTCTCTCTCTCTCTCTCTCTCTCTCTCCCTTCCTCTCTTTTTCTCACTGTTTCTCATTCCCTTCTACCCACTCACTCCGATTTTCTCTTTCTCTCTTTCTCCCTCCCTCTCTCCAAATGCGGATCCAGGGATTCACATTTTGAGGGGGCGCCCGAAAAAAAAACACCTTACAATGCATGCGTGCTATTGAGGGCGCAAGCAAGCATAATACGTGCATTCTTCATCAGGGGAACGCGTACCTTCTGTCCCTGCCCCCTCCCCCCCCCCCCCTCTCCCCTCCCACCCCTCTCCTCATCTGCTCATACTTCTTTCCCACTATTCTCTTCAATTTACTCATGTCGTTTATTGCCCAGTCATTTATCGGTCAGTCATACAGCAAATGTACCTGCATCCTCGAACGATACATCTTTATTTGTTTGGAATCCTCCTCACAGAAAATAGACGTGTAAATTCAATGTCATAGAAATCTCACTGATCGAATCCGCTGTCTAGAGCAATAAAGGAGATGAAATTTCATTCCAATTTGTTGTCGACTTACGAATTAGTGATGGAGTTCCAATCAAGCTTTCATTTCCAAGTGATTTGTTATGTTTTTTTTATATGTCTCATTCTCTCATGAGTTAACGATTAATGTTCTAGGTAACCACAATTTTTATTTTCAGTTTTCAGTAAGCTATAACTTTCTCGCATTCTGTAATGTTATTATTGTTTCTGTCTTTTCCCAACCAACCCACGCTCTTTGCTGTCTTTCAAAAGTTCTTTCTGTCCCTGTAGTGTGATAATGGAAAAAATACATAGCTTTACGAACCTTGGGAGTCTAATAGAATATTTTGTAGTTGTCCTGATCTTAGTTAACATAACAATGACATAGCTGGCGCTCTTTATAGTTCTTCTGGAGAAGTAATCTGAACAACCGTAGCATGAAGAAAAAAAAATGTGGGCTTTAAATGTGCATCGTTTTATCTATCAAAAAAACAAAAAAACAAAAACACATAACAAAAACAAATATGTGAATGCCAGTGTGATCGTTTAGATCTAAATGTATTTAACAAATAAGAATAGTATTTAGTCAATTGGGGGTTACTCGGTGCTCGGTAGATACAATTCGTAAGGATATATTTTATATACGATTTGTCCTTGTGAAAAGGATACTATATTAGCATATGATATGACACCCTAATGAATGCACATCAAAATGAAATCATCGTATTCATCATTATATTCATAACTGTTTAGACCTTTCATTGTATACTTTCCTGTAATATAAACCATTAAAACAGTATTGATAAAAACAAATATTTGTCTAATTGTTTCTCTTGTGTTACAGACATATTCAACACGTAGAAATTTGAATTTATATATAGTTATATTTGTCACTTGTTTCGTGAAAGTTAATTAAGGGGAAGGCTGTTTTTATTTTTATTCAGATTTTTCATAATTTAGGGAGGACGGTTTATTCTACGATTATTTATTATCAAATTCGCCCATGAGCGTATGCTTTCAAGTAGTTTCGGCGCCTTACAAACCTCGTATATTATGATTTCCCTTATTATTATTTACAAGACATACGGATACAACGATATGACTTCATTGAGTTCGTATCATTTAAGAATGATCATAATTACGATGATGTATGCTTGAAGTCAAGACAAATGCAAACCAAACCCCAGAACTGATATTTACCACAGCCCAAAATTATTCTGATATATAATTCATATTTTCACAATGTGGATATAAGATAGATCATGTTGAGAAAAATATATATGAGAATGACCTATATTCGAGTTTTTAAATCAAGAAATGTAGAAATCCTTGAAATATTTGAAGCTGGAAAAAGTGAGAAAATAAAATGGCAACCTTCCTCAGAACTATTATACCCCAAAGCTTATTCTTGAATTCTTTGTATAGTTGTAGAGAAAGGTGCCGAAAGAAGAAAAAGGAAAATGGAATCGCTTCTTGTAAATAATTAAATTCAAAAGTACGCCAAGAAAAGTTGGAAGAGGGGAACGGGTAGGGAAATAATGGGGAGTATAGAAATATGAAAATTAGAGTACTTTTGTCCGATGGATTTCTTTCAATTTTTCACAATTGTCAAGTAAAAACAGCCGAGTATCGCTATGCAGCATGCATGCATTGTATGGACTGTCACATTCAAGATTGTGTTTACCGTTGCCATATTTGTACAAGTTGACAATACAAATCCTATAAAGTCCATCGAAAAAATATTTTTGAATATTTCCTTTGGTAAACGGTTAAAATTATGAGCTTACATTTATTATCGAACAAGTGTTGGGATACAAATAAAAAGAATATTTCGATTTATTTCTGCTCCTTTCTTAAATTTAGAATAAAGATCTGGTTGAAATGTTGGTATGTGTAAAATATTAAACCGAGACTGATATTTTAGTCCCCAAAGCCTTCACTTACAATTTAACCGAAATCAGTATTCTATAGCAGTATCTAATTCCAAATATATTTTTAAAAGAATTCAATATACTGTACATTTATGTAGCTAACTGAGTGCCTGCTTTGGGGTTTTCTCTTTTCTTTTTTTTTAAATTTCCCTCAAGAGGTACTATAAATAGTAACACTGTGAGGTCCAGTTCTATGAGGGAAATCAACATTCACTCAACAATTCACATACTTTCAGCATGGTTTCACCCACACAACACATTCAAAGAATATATGTATACATGTATTTATATAGGCCATACATTATATACAGTATGCATGTAAATGCTATCGAAAGCTTGTTTGAATATGATCAGATATAATTTCACCAAATCTGTCTAACGTATCAATAAATGTTGTGTTTATTATATATTCGACCTTAAAACTGTGAATTTTTGCGGGGTGAGTAATCAATCGGGAAACCAAATTGCAAACCGAATGGGCCGAAAGGTAATTGTGCACTTTTGTTACGGAATTTATTGTCACGTGTGAAGTAGAAAAGACTCTAGTTCGAGGACTGTTTTGTGTCTTTTCATACAAATAAAGAGCTTCAATTGAATGTACTGTTGGACGAATAAAGAGCCTCACTATTCTCTGTTGTTTATTGCAAAATTGCACTTTAGAGTCTAGTGTCATTGAACGCACTTGAAATAAGTGTTTCTTTTATGATTAAAAACTTGGTGCATGCAAAGGTGATTTTTCACCATGCTATATTTTGACAGTCTCGTGCAGACTTTTGGCAGAGTTGGTTAACAGTAGCAAGTTTTGAAGTCACCAGTTGATTGGGACCCGCCAAATAAAGAACTGTTTTGTCGATTGGTTAGCTATCTACCTGGAGAAAGTAGAGTCACTCTAAGATTACTTGATATTCCTCTTGGAGAACAGTATCTTTAAGGAAAGCTGAGGGAAATATTTAAAAAGTAATGCTACACTCTTCTTTGTGATGTCATCCAGCTTGATTCGTAAGGGCTTGCATCGTTGTTTGTTGTAAAACATCACCTACTTGCCACAGCTTCTCCTTGAAACAATCGCAAACTTGATGCTAAAGTGCAGATGAACTCTTTAACTACATAACCGAGGGAATTCCCCATTTGATTACCGCAGCCAATTTGCCTTTTACAGTTACATTCATACACTCTGTCAAGAAAGGACATTTGCAGGTGATCTTGAAAGTTGTTTCTGGATTCATGAGAGTGGATATCATCGGGATTAAAGTTAAAGGAGACTGTATCCCTTGGATATCATCGGGATTAAAGTTAAAGGAGACTATATCCATTGGATATCATCGGGATTAAAGTTAAAGGAGAATATATCCATTGGATATCATCGGGATTAAAGTTAAAGGAGACTGTTTCCCTTGGTTCAACGATTCCTACTTGGTGACATACCTTCATGGTTAATGCTCCTTCGGAAGAACTCTTTCGATTCGTCTACAACTTCATGGGATCTACCTACCACAAGATAACCGAAAATCACCAACAATAACTTGACACCAAAAGTCTGCAGGTGATCTTGAAAGTTGTTTCTGGATTAATGAAAGTGGATATCTTCGGGATTAAAGTTAAAGGAGACGATTCCCACTGTGTGATATACCTTCATGGTTAATGCTCCTTCGGAAGAACTCTTTCGATTCGTCTACAACTTCATGGGATCTACCTACCACAAGATAACCGAAAATCACCAATAATAACGTGACACCAAAAGTCAGTAACAAGGGGCTGCAGGTATCTCTCCTGCGGCGAGGGCGTGTATCTGTCTTTGATCTGAAGGGGGTGTCGCGATAGCCGTCTAGCAGGCGTTTGGAGCATCCCGAACCCAAGACTTTCCATGCCGCAATTTGGCGAGTACTCTGGGACAGGTTGGATGCCGTGGTTTGAGAACGCTAACACCTTCTGTACGTTTTTATCACACATGTTGATTCAAAAATCTGAAGCCAAAGAAGTGAAACAGCACTTTTTTCATAACGATAATGATTCTGATAGTAAAATATGATTATACAGCGCTTGACACTACTTTTTCTAAGCACTGTACTATTATCATATCTGTAAACTCCTAGTTGTCTTGTTGTTAGTTGTTGATTTTTTGTTCTTGATGAAGATATGTAAATAACAATAGTAAATCATCAGTTGATTAGACTCATCAGAGGCAATTCACTAAACTTGTAATTATACTAAGAAAGAAGCTAGAGCTCTGCGATCCTTATAATGTTCTTAAGTTCATGATGATAGAATTATGTTCCTATTTCATGATATTGTTTGCCTCCATTTCCTTTCTCTCTCTCTCTCTCTCTTTCTCTCTCTCTCTCTCTCTCTCTCTCTCTCTTTCTCTCACTAACATACACACACTTATTCCTCATGTGTTTCTTTTTCAGGCTAGTCACTGTTATTTGTATTTTGTTGGTGGGGAAAAAACAGGAGAGTGCTCCTTGGCTCGCCCCGTATAACATGCCTTAACATAGTCACATGTAACACATTGAAACCTCCTCTTAAAACAGGGAAAATATCGCCCTCCCCCAATTATGACCATGCACTTTAATTAACTTTTTCACTTTATTTTATCAATGCTGGAATTGGAAATTAATATTCTTTAGCTCAAAAATTAAATCAGTCACATCATTTTTCTTTTTTTCAGGTGAGCATGAACCGAAGGCAGCTGAAGATGATGAGGATGCTCAAGCTAGATTACGACTGAAAAGGAAATTACAGAGGAACAGAACATCCTTCACTGCTCAACAGATAGAGGAACTCGAGAAAGGTGAGAATTTAACACATTTGCTCTTGAATTGTCATATTCCCCATAGGTTTATACAGGAATCACCCGGTTCCAGTATAGGCTAAGGGTTAACTAGGTTTGAGATTGATTTAGTTGGTTCGTTGGGTTTACCTGACTGCTAATAAAGCACGTGTATGCTTGTAGGTAAGCAACCAGGGAACTGACGACTGTAAGTCCTCTCCGAGGGGCATGGTAACGAGGATGAATGCCTTGCCAAAGGGTACTGTCGCATTGAATTGGTTTCGGTGTTGTGCCTCCAGCACTAAACTGGCGTTCAAATCGTAGATTAAAATTTGGAATCAAAATTGGACGCAATGTTTGAGGTTGATTGATATTGAGAGGGGGACTGAGATTGAGATTAAGGAGAGAGGCAAAGATTAAGAGAGAAATTAAAGGCCCACTGTCCTACTTGAAGTTACTTGCTCCCTCTATATAGAAAACTTCCCCAATTGGTGCCTGTTGGTCCCCCATGATCCTCTTTTTCTTATGTTAAATGAGAGCTGAGTTAATGAGATAGCCACCTGTCACAATGACCTCGCTGGCTCGCTGGGCGGTCTAATCCCTTCTGGTTGAAGTAGTAACGCCTCCCTTTAAGATCAAGTGCATATTGAGAGCCAGATTGAATTGGAGATTAGGAGCAAGAATAACACTTAGTTTAACAGCCAGGATTGAGATTTAGGTTGAGTGCCAAACGATTGATTCTTCACCAATAACCCTCTTCTGTTATTAATAAAACGTTGTGCATCTGTTCATTCATTATAAGTTCTTGGCATCATTCCTTCTGATAGTTTATTTTGACATCAATATGATAGTTGCTTTTGACGCCAAAAGCTATTTACCTCATGATCCATGCCAAATAAAAAAATTAAATTAATCTTTTGAGCTATATAATGAAGAGAGAAAGGAAGGGAGGTTCCCTTGGAGAAAAGGGTCTGTATTTCATAATCGTGTCCTTGTTTATTTACTACATGTAATTTAATGGTAAAAGTCATCTAGCAAATCATGAATGTATGTTAACTCCCAATTAAACAATTTTGAGATATACTGCAAAGCTAGTAAGAGTAAAGAAGGGTTAAACCGTGAGAAAAATAGTGAAGGTTCGTTTTTTATTCTCCATCTTTTTGAAATACTCGAAGTAATGAGAAAATTCGTTCTCTCGCGCTAGATAAATTGAAATGAAAGGAACCGCGACAAATGCAATACACACCTTGGTAATGCGATATTCTACAGCTACCCATCTAGCACAGTGAACCCTATTATTGCTGTTTATTTAGATGACAATAGTTGGAACCACCAACAGTGACACATTCATTCAAACCTGCAAACCAGCACAATTGTAGGCAATCTAAGATAAATTGGATGCTTTGAAGAGGTTGAAAGGTGATTTATCACCGGTTTTCTTACAGAAATTAAACAATTTCACGCGCGGTGATTTTTGTCTTATCCGGATTAGGCTTCGCAAAAGCCGGTGAATTGTTCACGCTTTGCTTTCACATGCTCGGGATCTAAATTGAAAAGAAATGCAAACACCCTGCGTGTCTGACATCTAAATACCTGCATTATATAAAACCGAATTGTAACTATATAAAAATAAACATGTATTTCAATATAGATTTCGTTAACTTGTTTCACTTGGAGTTTGTTTTTCTTGTTCATCTCTAATATTTGTTTATCATGGGATAAATCTACTTCTTTAAGTTTCTCTGTTATCTATTTGCTTGAATGGTTTTATTTCCAAAGTAATACTTGTTAGATTGGTTAAATTGAACAACAAGAACATTGTTGACTGCATGGGAATATCTCTCTCTCTCTCTCTCTCTTTATGGGGGCGGGAGCTTTTTTTTTCTTCTTTCTCACTGATAAAAACTGGGGTTAGATTGAAGTCAATGTCGAAATCATCTTTCATTTTATTAAAGTTAAGGTTTCGAGGTGTATTTGTTTTTGTTTTGTTCACCTTTTCATTTTGCATTTATTCTGTAGTATAGGCCTACTTAATAAGAAACTGACACCTTTCATACGAATTATAAATTCTTTGAATGTTACTGTTAATTTAATTGATAAAGTAGGATTTCACGGAGAAAAGTCGTTTCGATTCTGATATCTCTTCAAGAAATCTCGGACGTGTATGAAGATAATTAGAATGAATGCTCGGGGATCGGATTAGTACATTTCAACATCTGTCGGTTATCCAACATATTAAATCCACTTATATCCCGCATACTATAAGAATCTTGCAATCTGATTGGTCTAAACGAGGTCACATGATCAATGATAGAAAGTACTATCTTCCTGCGATAGGATTTTTGTACAGTATTGAGAACTTGACTATCATTACCTCAGAAATGGCAACCTCAAGCAGGCCTGTTGAGATTACTTGAGATATATATACTGAAGGGTTTATTCGAATAAGTGTAATGATAAAGGGGTATATTTTGGCAGAGTTTCAGTCTTTTTCAGACACATTTGTTGCGATCGAATAAAACATTTCAAAACCGAGTAAGTAAATGTATCTGTGAAGAATAACAAAAGGGAACATAAAGAGAAAAAAAAGAATAACAAAAGGGAGATGGAATAATAAAAAATATAATTAGATATATCACAGACGTTCGATCATCATTTGTAATTGAAATGTTTTGTATCTCCCAATCATTAAATGTCTTATTATTACCCTGTGGTTCTTTTGTCTCTCCGTTTTAAATGCTGAATATCGCAGTTACCGTGCCATGTGCACTCTACTTCTCTCTTGATCAAGCTAATACAGAATTGAGTAAATATGCTTTGAAAAAGGGGGATAATTCGGCGTTGATACTTTAAATGTATTTCATCAGGAACTATTGGGCTAAAAGAAGCGCCGCAAATCGACAGATCCTAGCACAAGTGGTAATTATAAGCTCATTAAACCCGAACACAGTCCCGATTCAAGGCCCGAAGCTATTTGGAAGACCGTGTTAATATTTAATCACCATACACCTGGGAAGACGTCTAATCGAGAAAGAATGGTTCTCCCCAGCGAAGCATCACTGCGTTTCGATATATTGCTTGCCAAAAACTGCGCCGACGCGCACAAGCCTTGTGGCCTTTATCCCCAGTCGTGAAAACGGTAAATAATTGACTATCAGCCACTATCGCACTGGGAATGCGAGCACTGTTTGATCCGTGGGGGAATTGGGGAAAAGATGATGAAAAAAAAGTTCGGAGGGTATTTCGTCGCGTTTTGGACGCCGTTCTTGGGGGATGTTTTTGTTTAATTCTTCGTAAATTGATTCATCAGCGTGAAGGGGTGCCGAGTAGAACTAATTTGTCAATTTTCTCAACCAAGCGTCTTTCGACCGTCTGTCAGTTTCAGTATGGTAGTTACCAGCTATCCTTCACCATATCCATTCGTCTGGATTAAGGATTGGGAACTCATAGTATTGAGCACACTGCGACGTACCCCTAGGTTATGATCGTACATGGGTTATTACATTCATAATTATCATGCATCATGTGTACAATCGGCAACAGCTTTTTTCTGGCATAAAACAATAGTGTGCACCATTGAGCTCGCTATTAACATAAGGATGTTCTTATATTTTGCATTGTGTAATTGTCAAAAAAAAACCTACACGGATTTTAACAAGAGTCTTGAATGTCATGGTATTTTCACTTTCTGTCCAAAAATTGTATTTATCCTCACGGTCCTTTTGAAAGAACTTATTTCACTATTTCGTTTTTATTGTAGTTCATTTTGTCAAAATTTCCTTATTTTCCAGAATGTTAGTATTAATAAATTGATTCTGGTCTCAATATTACTCAATTGAAGTTAAGATGAACAAGCCCTATTCACTACCATCCTATTTTGAACAGAACCATTAAAGCAAAAGTACATTATGGTGATAAATTTATGATGGTACATGAATATTTCGATATATTTGGGGATTTTCTACACTTTCCGTAGGTCTTTAATTCGATGAAAATCATAAAATGTTCCCAAAAAGTTCGTGCACTAAACTGCATTCTTCGTCAGAAAGGAGTTTCATTTTTCTGAAAAAGTGCAGCTGGGGGATTTAATCGATATTTTCCGTATTATATGAAGCCTTTTACACCAGAATTAAGTAATTAGGTACTCTAAAAGGGGCACAAAAACACCTAGCTTGAAAGAGTTTCTTTGAAACGCCCAGAGGGCATGTGGTCTAGGCGGTTGCTTGTGGTCAAATTTATTTCCTTTCCGTCTAGTGTTCACCTATTATCCATCCACGGGATGATTCTTCGATCCGTTTCCTATTTTTGATGAAATATTATGTGCTTATTGTCCCCCTTTCCACCTTTCATAGCAATATACATCATGTATAAGCATTTTTTTAAACATGGTAATACGTGATTAAGGAATAGGTGTATTTAGAATTTATAGAAAATTTCTCAGATTCGATAATTTTAGAAAGCTCCAAAAGTCAACTAATCGACGGAAATGTAATTTTTTGTAAAGGTGCAAAGGTAAATGAATACATTTTTATTATCACCAATTTTAATCTCAATTTCTTTATTCCTCGAAAGAGTCTGATTATACCATTATTTTTAAACCAAATTGATTATCTTGTATATGCAATGGATGACTGATACCAGTAAACCGATGATCTCTATTGAGTAACAAAGGAAGACCAACATTAAAATCTATCATGATTCATCATAACTGTCTTCACGGTCAGAGCATACGGGTATTTTTTTTGGAGTAGAGTGAAGTGAAGCTGTTGTTGGAATTGATGGTAATTACGCTTGACCATGGCAGTGGTAGTTTGTTTTCATTTTTATAATTGAAGGACACCGTAGACTTAATGGGTGTGGGAGTAACGCGCTAATATTTGTGTTATTTCCTCGTTCGTTTGGCTTCTACATACTTACGGGAGATAGTAATTGCCCTGTGTTATCCGCCTTTCATTATTTTGACAGAAAAGGGCAGCTTTTAGGCCTTTCTAACAAAGTAATGTCATAGTTCGTCATAGCGAATAAGCAATAGCATTTATGATATCTGAAGTTGTCGTAGGCCTATTTTGTGATTTAATAATGGCATTTCCGACCTGCTTTTTGTTAATGTTGTGATAATTGTATAGTAACATACGCAAGATCTTTATTTTGGTACGACACAGGAACAAATTTGTGATTTAAAACAACGTTATATAGATTGTTGATTTTTCTGTATAACATTATTTTTTCTTTTCTTTTTTTCACAATGAAATTAAGCCTCAGTACTTGAGTTGTATATGTGTTTTATTCCTGTTATTGCTCTTTTATGATCATATTCACTTTTATTCATTCTTGTACGAGATATTAACTGATTAACATGCCCGGGTTAACATGAAGAAAAAGTAAATGAAGCAAAAAACTCTGCGTTGATTTATAAGGTGTCGTCAAATTATTATGTGCATTTGAGGGGCATAAAATAATCTTCGTTTTGTTTCCCTGTATTTCAATAGTATTGATTTACAATGATCCCGCATACTAATAATCTTGCAATCTGATTGGTCTTAACGAGGTCACATGATCAATGATAGAAAGTACTATCTCCCTGCGATAGGACTTGTGTACAGTATTGAGAACTTGAAATCATGAAGCATATAACCCTGAATAGATACTCCTTGTCAATCTTCATCATGTATAAATAACCGTCTCTTCTTGGAAAATAAAAATATCTGCCGTATTCTGGTGTCCAAAGCCGCCGTGGCCGTGCAAGGTGGCAAGACTGTGCACTTAGCCGCGTAACGCGATTAGCGCCAAACCTAGGCCGGCGGTCCGGCAGACCAGGACGGTAATCGCCCGTTGCTAGCTAGGCGACGACTTGACGGTGGCGTCGGTGGCGTACGCCCAAGACCTGTGATCATTGAAAATACTGTCCGGTTAAATAAAATTGTTATCCATTTTATTTTTTTTTTATTTTTTTTATAATTCCTCTCCTTTCTCTCATTCTTCTCCTTCTTCTCCTCCTTCTACCTCTTCCTCTTCTTCCTTCTTCTTTTTCTTCCTCTTCTATCTTTTAAAAAAAATATTTTTTCTTCTTCTTCTTGGGGTCCTCCTTCTCCTTCTTCCCCCTTTCTTCTCAGTTTTGCTTCTTTATAACTCATTGTGTCATAGAGGCTAAAAGACTTGTCCAATTTCAATCTAAAAACACATTTTCATTGTTTGCTTAATATAAATTACTATAAAGGCATTGCATGACACCGGGAATACCTAAAAATCGTTTCCTCTTCACAGTCATTCAGATTAAAAGTAAATATATATAGGCATAATATACTGTATATCATTAACTTACAAAGAAGCATGAATAATTATGATGAAGACATGAAGTGAACGATGTCATTAATGAAACAAAATTCTTGTTTTTTTATTGAGTAATGCTTTTCGTAAAGGATATTAATGGCATTTGTATTAATGATATTGACGATTATGACACTTAAGTATTTCGTTTATCCTCAGGAAATAATTACTTTAATTCAATATCTGAGTTTGAATCGATGTGTGCTAGCTGTAATACTAATATAATTCCTGCATGCATGGAGACAGATGAGCTTGCAATGTCTTGTTATTGTCATTTAGAGAAATAGGTCTGAAAGGATTATTATAGCAATATATGTATATATATATATATATATATGTATTTATCAGCAATTTAGAAACTAAGAACAACGTAAAGCGGTGCATGTACAAAATAATACAATTGATCACCAATGCTGAAGAGAAAATATTTCATTTATATTTGATAGAATTAGTTTAAATATGAAATGCATTAGACATCAGTGTTTCAATTTTTCACTCCTAAGTTATTTCCCTCTCATTTCAAGAAAAAACACACAACCTATTCATGTATCCATAGGACATGTTTTCACATGAGACATGTTTTCACATGACATTATGTTTCTCGAGCGGGGTGCGACATCGCGATACGAGTCGCATAGACAGCGTAACGCAGCCGAGCGCGCGCTAATGTGCACACGTACGCGCGTGATAATACGCACGGTCACGCCAAGGTCACGCATTAATACGTGTCATACCCCTCTCAACACATTACATCAATATATAGCCTTTACTTGGCCGTGACAATCTTTCATATCGGAAAACGTCCTATATAGTATTCCATACCGGAATAGCTACGCGTAAAAATATTGAACAGAAAATCGAAAGCTCATTGCCGATTATAGCGATGTCAGGAAAAGAACTAGGGTAAAAGGACATATTATTCTATAATTTGTGTTATTATTTTTGTAATAGTTTTTTTAGCACGTCTTACTTGATGGTTAGAAAATAGAATTACAAAGATGATCAACATTTTAGAGGAATGAAAACTAACGACTTCCATTGCTAAACAGTACGGCTATATTAAGGGGCTCGCTCTCATATATGAAACCAAATGGGGTTTGTTTTTTATTAGCAAAAAAAAGATGTGTTTGGGTTTTAGCATGGGTATAGGCCTACTCTGGTATTTATAGGGGGTATCTTGGGTGACGGGAGCCGGTATTACTAGCGCCTCAAGTGAGGGGATATGGTGGGAGGGGTCCTATCGCCTTCTTTTACCCATTGCCTTCAACAAACAAATATAATTATTTCCTTTTTTCTTTGATTTAGGGCATGTGCCCCCCCCCCCCCCCATGGCTACCCCACTGTAAAAGTGAAATTGTCATAGGCCAAACTTCTATCAACAATAATTAGATATGATAACAAAGTATCAGCAAATCAAGTAGTTAACAAACTTCATAGAACTTCAGACTTTGAGATTCTCTAGGTTTTATTATCCTATACAATCTTATTGTATAGGGTCATTTTAGGAAAGTTGAAAATGACACTGCAAAGTTTATCCAAAAGAATACTTAAGAGTGATGATAATGATGGTAAAAGCATGATTTCTGTAGACGCTTTAAGAATAAAGAACTTAAATTTATGTAATTAGTATTATGATAACTATCAATGATGTTATTAGTAATACTATTACCATCATCATCATATATTTGTGCAACTTGTGTGTTGATGTTGTCATTATTATAGTAGAAGTAGTGTTGTAGTAGTAGTAGTACGGTGCTGACAGAGTCTTCGTTGTTGTTGTTGTAGTAGTAGTAGTAGTAGTATAGGCCTAGTAGTATCGTTTTTATACTAAATTTATATCAAGAAAACTGTTTCCAGGAGATTCTTGAAGGACCACTGATATTTTCAAATGCAGTAATCTGATTTATAATTCACAGTGATGAATAAAGGATCATTATGACAATCTTTCCATAGTGCACATTTTAGTAGACCACCAATGTCGGAGCCGAATCCACAAGGGCCGAATCCGTGATGAAACTGGTATTGCACCTTCGCCAATACCATCCAATTAGGCGCCAAGGTCTTCGCCGTATAGGCTGTCAAAAGCGGGCCTTTTAGCGAGACGCTCGCGACATACTTACGCCTGACTTGTCCTGTGAAATATTGGCGGGTGATTGCCCCGTACGCGCGGGAATTTCACCGACGTACATGAATTAAAAAATAGGAGAAAGATAGAGAGAGAGAGAGAGAGAGAGAGAGAGAGAGAGAGAAACAGAGAACGGGATAGATGACAACAGACAGAGGAGCTCTTAATGATGTCGTGATATTCATACAGCCTTACCTTCATAAAAGATTGTCTTTTTACTCATTGAGATGAGAAAGAAACTTGCGGGATGGCATATTAATGAAAGTAGATAATTATAGATCGGAAAAGGAAAGATTGGGAGAGGGATTTGAAATTATGAGGGGAAGATGTCGATTGAGGGGAGGGAAATAGGGGTGGATTCGATCAGAAGTCATGTGCGGGATAGGGACAGGTGAATTTAAGAATGAATAAGAGATAGGGAGTCGAAGAGGCAGATAAAGAGAGAGAGACAGAGAGAGACAAAGAGAGGAAGAGAAAGACGGAGAGAAAGATCCATGAAGACAGACAGTTGAAGGAAATGAATGCATTGGAAATGAACGTTGATGACTCACCACATAGGCCTTCACTAGAGAATTCCAAATTAATTATGAACCAGATTACTTTTACCCTATATATTAACCATTTCTATATCCTCCCCCATTTACAATGAGTGATAATACATTTTCGTATTTCTTTTCCCAAACGTTTATGAATTAACTAATCATTCCTGATTCATATTTTGTCTTTTCTACAGAATTTGAACGAACACATTACCCAGATGTCTTTGCACGAGAGAGGCTGGCACAGAAAATTGATCTACCGGAAGCTAGAATACAGGTAATTATAAACTCTGACCTTGAAACCATGTTTACATTATCATTTTTATTATTATCATTCAAAATATTACTTAATATTATTATTAAAAAGATACATGTAGTTAAGTTCTAGTTCAATTTATTGCATCGCAATAAATGCATAGGATATTATATGGAATCAAGGGCACCATACAAGTCCATAAAAAGTCTTCTAAAGACAGTCACCTTCTATGAAAATATGCTCAAACGTATCACACCAGCTTCTCCTTTAAAGCCTATCTGCACTAGTTTGGCCAGGAGAGATTATACCTCCCTGCATGGTCACGCGGTCATCACATCAGCTCTCAATTCACGTAAGAAAAAGGAGACCATGGGGAACCAACGGTCACACTTAAGTATTGTTTGCTATATAGAGGGCGCAAGTACCTATAAGTAGTGCAGTGGGGCTTTAAAGTGTTTATAAGCAGCTTTTGGTTGGTAATGGTGCTTACAGTTACAATCACCATAAACAAATATGTGCCGCATGTGTGACAAGCTCGATTCTTCTCCTAATTGTTGAACTTCTCCCTCCCCTTTTCTTTTTTATTTGTTGTATGTATTCATTATATAATATTATTATATCTTTCATAGAAGAATAAATTGAAATTGAATTCCATTTCTTTCTTTGATATAGGTATGGTTTTCGAATCGCCGTGCAAAATGGCGCCGCGAGGAGAAACTGCGCAATCAGAGAAGACAGCAAGCCGAGGTGGGTGGGGTACATACACAGTCTTCCAGTCATCTGCCACTAAGTAGCGGTTACAGTACAAACAACGTGAGTGTGTATCAACCGATCCCACAACCCTCCGCGGCCACCATGGTACCCCGTACCGCACCAGACTCGTACAGGTACGTTTCAACTTTGAACTTTGAACTTTGCTGCTTTTCTACTCGGTAGAATCTAGTTTCCTAATTTCCATGAAGGGGAAGTCCACCCTGATATCAAGTTGTTGGTTTTCATAGAAACAGGAACATGAGAGGAACAGGGGGGGCGTTTCACAAAACTTGTCATCAGTGACAAATTACAGTTTTTGTTATAGGCTACTGAAATCCTTGCTTCTGATTGGTTATCAGCAGATTTGTCACTGATTTTCGTCATTTGTCATTGAAAAAAAGGCTTTGTGAAACGGGCCCCAGGTCGGTGAAAGTTCGAGCAAAATCCAATTAAGACGTCGCAGTAAATAAGAATACATCAAAATCCATGTAAGACATGAAATCAAGTTCCTTCGGGGACAAGAAATTTCCAAGCAATCTTTTAATATGTAATACTAATGAATATTATCACATTTGCACCATTGCCTTTCTTTTTTACATAATGTTGATAGCAAGATGTCAGTTATCTTTACAAATAGGACAAATAAACAGTTCCTCATTCTACCCTCAACAATTGCTGCGGTAGACAAAGGAACATCCCCTCACTGCTATTATGTAAAAATGTGTAGAACGGAAGTCACATCCATATTCACCTGTTCTACTTATTTTACTAAGGAATGAAGGGATGTTCCTTTGTCTACCACAGCAATTGTTGAGGGTAGAATGAGGAACTGTATGTGTTGTCCTCTTTCTTTGTCCGTCATGTACATAGTGTTATCACCATTATTTTGATTGAATGTTCCGATTGTTCCTTGATACAGCGCCATCCCACCTATGCCGAGTTTCTCGATGGCTTCTGGTCCTAATATCGGGATGCAGCCCCGGGACACCAGCTCCTACACAAGAATGCTCCATCAACCAAGCCATGGTTACGATTCTCTTTACTCTGCTCCACCTAACCACCATGCCATGACGTCACATGGACACGTCCCCACCCACCACGGGATGCATCAGACTCATATGAACAGCGCTTGCAATAATGGTAAGTTGAAATATCAATTCCAACTTCATTTCGATCTATGTCAATTCATATCAATTCATTCCAATTTAAATTCATCGTCAGCTGAGACTAATTATTTCAATTCTAGTTGAACAGTGCTTGCAATAATGCTAAGTTGAACTATCAATTCCAACTTCATTTCGATCAATGTCAATTCATATCAATTCATTCCAATTTAAATTCATCGTCAGCTGAGACAATTTTTTTTTCAATTCTAGTTGAACAGTGCTTGCCATAATGCTAAGTTTAAACATCAATTTCAATTTCAATTTAAGTTTCAATTTTAATCTTGATCAATATAAATTCAGTTCCAATTCAGTTTGAGTCCATATTGACTCAATTTCAATTATATCATTATCAGTTCATCATTTTCTTCTTCATTTCAATTCAATCAATATTTTGTTTAATGTCTGTTCATTTCTATAGAAATTCAATTTAATTTCAGTTGAATCATTACGATATCAAATTTTATTTGTTTTAAGTCAAATGTGGATGGTGCGAAAACAAATTTTAAAAATTTATCCCCAGGGGATCTCCATCATTTTTCTCTCTTTTTTGCTTTATATCATTATTTATTGTTTTCTTTTACACTTTCTTCTCCTCCTTCTATATCATTCAGTATCTTGTTCTCCTCCCTTTTCTTTTTCTTTTTCTCCTTTTCCTTCTTCTTGTTCTTCTTCTTTTTCTTCTTCTCATCATGATAAATATTTTTTGTTATTGCTATTGTTTTCATATTATTGTCATCATGATCAATGTCATTCTCTATTTAATTATCATCATTACCACCAAAACTATTGTTATCATCATCATTCTTCTATTGTGACTTTTCTTGTCATTAATATCACTATTCCTCCTCTTGTTCTTTCCCCTTTTTTGCACAGGTCTGATCTCACCCGGTGTGTCTGTACCCGTACAGGTGCCTGGCTCATCTCCGGCTGATACCCACCCGTCACACCAATACTGGCCACGCATTCAGTAGTCATGAGAAACTAGTACCAGTCTCTTCTTCTCCCGATCGAGAGAAGGAGGAAGAAACTATGCTGACAATCGTCATCGCTGAATGATATCATTTGCAATCGGATGCGCAGGGTACCCGTATGTTATTGTGTACAAAAAAACACTCTTCGATCGTCACAGTGCTGTGTTTAATGAGTTTGGATACCACAGTATGCTGTCCATATGTGATTGTATCATTGTACAGCCGATCTCTTTCAAAACCCAACTCTAAGTCCAGATCCGAATAATTATTTCAGATTTTGCATAGGTCTACCTCCTTTAAAACGGTTGTTATTGGCAACCGTTGGCATGCATGAGGCTTGCGCGATATATATACCAACGGTATACACTCTTAAAAATGTCTAGTCAGATTTGACTAGAAACTAGTCAAACTGACTAGAATAAAGGATCCCAGGGGCACTTACTAGTTTCTAGTCCTTTTGAACCGAAAAAACTAGTCACGAACGATAATGGATTAGATTACTAGTCAAACTTGTTTGAAAATGGATAGATTTCTAGTCATAATGACTAAAATCTAGTCATAATGACTAAAATCTAGTCAAAAAATGTGACTAGAAAATCTGATCAAAATCTGACTAGGTATTTTTAAGAGTGTACAGATGGAACTTGCATTATAAGCTTCACAAATTGATAGCAGATGTAAATATCCATACAGGCACATAGGATAAAACTTAAAACTAAAACTTGCATGTTAAATAAGCCAGTTTAAAATGCATTCAAATATTTAATAATTTTTACCTGAACACTTGGCAAAGAAATATTTGATTCCACCTGTAGTATATGCTAGAATCTGACTAGATGAAATTTAAGTTTCATAAATTATTTGTTGCTAAATCACTAAAATCAGGCAAATTTTGCGATCTTTACACATCAAAGACAAATTTTGCCCAGAAGGTATCGAAAATTTCATTTGAATACAATTGAAAATTAGTTGTAGCTATTTAGCCACTCAGCAAACAATAGATTAATATAATATTAATGCATTGTTTTATTTTTATCAACCTTTCCCTTCTGGATAAATAAATCAGTTTGTGAGAAATCAAGGAAAAGCAATGCATTTCAGAAGGATAAATGTCAACTTTAAGACTTTAAATTATACGTTGCATTTTATTCATACATGCTTGTCTATGATAGTCCCATTGTAGGTATTTAATAATGTATATTTCCTCGAGGATTTTCATCTATTTGACTCGCCTTAGAACAAAATGGGTGTAGACGTACAACGCATATATTTATGTTGAAATGCAGAAAAGGTATATCTGACAGGCATTCTAGATTACTAGAATGGTACTAATTTTGTTCTCAGTAAAGTCATAATAAAGCTTTGTCCTTTATGGGAATAATTGATATTCAGTATGTTTATATACTCTGGATTTATTTTACCAATTATAAACCTGTTATAATCTAATTTTTAAGAAATCTATAGAGAGATTTGTTGACGTAAAGAGGAAGAAAGTATGCAATTTACTACTTCAAATCAATAATATTGAAAGTACTAAGTTGTTTTACGTAATACACTACCTATATTTTTGCCTTCTTTTTTGTTTAATACGCTGCAAGTTTCTAGCAACATGTTTAATGTTACATTAGAGTTGCTTTGAATTTGACATTGAACTACGCAATACTGTAGAGTTTGATAACATTATTTTATTTCTACCTCTGTAAAATGAAAAGATTTGATTTATGCATCAATGCACATTTTCACTTCGCTTTCACGTGCACCATCTATTTGTTAACGTTCATAATTATGATTTGATCTGAGAATTGGTTACATAATTTTGTTTTTCCATTTTGTAATTTTCGAGAGATGCCCCATAAAAGACAGGAAGTATCATGATACAATTATTCAAATATATTTTGAGTTGAAATGTTTATCAATTTGAAGAGATCCCGTGTACTTTTTATAACAATGAAAATATTGTTGGCATGTGCTGTGAAATAATTTTCCTTGGAAAAAATGTCCAGTTCCGGAAACGTAGAGTTGTTTATCGACTTGACTCAAATGGAACACTTCTAGTAAGCTAAGAAAATTATTAGAAACAATAACACGGTCGCATAAACTTTCGAGAAATCAGCTTGAGAGGGCAATTTCACTACCTTTTTGTATTGCCTGTAGATATCATGTTCATGACCCGCCAATGTCAAGTTCACACATTCAAAAACTAGGTGGCGAACGAGGCTATTGAAATGTCCTTAAAAAGGGTGATTTTACGACAGTTTTTGTGATCGTAAGTAGTCTAACAAATCTTTGTGGACAGTACAAGTTATTTTGTTGCTCCACCGAACAATCAAACGATACATAAATCCTAGCTATTTCATAGTTAATCTCTTGTATTCACTTTGACAATTTAGAGTATATCAAACCGCGAGTGTCAACGCGAATTTGCTTGAATCAGTGATCAAACTTAATGACTTATAAAGCAGGGAAAGCACACTTATAGCTGCCATTTATTGTAGAAACCAAGGGATTAATTCCTTTGTATGAAGAATAGTTAAATGATTATTGTTATGCTTCTGTTTTATGTATTTAAAGAGAGAATTATGATACAGGGTTTGTGAAAGAGGCTAGTATTGTTCATATCGGACGCACAAGGTACTTGTTTTTAATCTGTACTTTTTCAAAAAGATGATTTTTATGACCATGTTTTGTACTGAATGTTAATTGTACCGATCGTGCATAAGTGTACCGTGTTGTCTATGTGGTAGGTCTACGGAAATTACTTGTGATTTGTTATGAAGAAAAAACGACTTAAATCATGATGATGTTGTTGTGTACTATAGAAACTGATATTTAATATTCATACATTCGTTCATTTGTATCACTGGGGAGCCAGCTCAGGGGCCTGTTTCATAAAACTTGTTATCAATGACAAATGCTAAATTTCTATGACAAATTTGCTCTCAGCCAATCAGATGCCACGATTTCAGCAGCTTATAACAGTAGCTTGTAACTTGTTATTGATATCAAGTTTTATGAAACTGGGCCCAGATTATCGCTAAAATGTCATTGTGCGTGCGTGCGCGGGTGTGTAAGTGCGGATGCGCGTGTGCGTGTGTGTGTTCACGTCAGCCTCATCGTGCGCCACTAAGTAAGTAGCCCGACAAATTCGGCGTTATAATTCGGACCCACCTTCGATTGCTTATTTACAAAATGCAGTCAAATTGCACTTCGTCAATGGCATATTTAGGTTTTTAATGGGATAAGGGTAGGGGACGCAGCTTTCTATTTCATTGTCATATTATGCTTGTATGAAATGTGAGTTGGTAATAGGGTTGTGTCCTGTTAACGTTCCCCCCCCCCCCCCCTCCTCCTCGTTTTACTACACCGCTGCTCCAAGGTCCATATATCGTTTGATATAAAGTATCAGGGAAGCTAGTGTCTGCAAATTTGCTGATCAAACTTGTTGCCCATTGTATGTAGCTGATATAGCAGTTTTTTCACCAATTATTAAAATGTCAGAAAGTTTTGGTCAAAACGAGAAAGTCTGTATCGCGATTTAGGAAATCTATTGAATGCATTTCTTTTCTTTTTTTTAAATCTACAAGTGTGTGAGATGGAACAGCTTTCCTCGTGAAGAAGTGTCACGTCAAATACTTTCTTTCCCTTTTTTCCGTTAAAAGTTTTGATTATGGGGATCGACTTATACGAATGACCGTAAAAAATACCTGAAACCGACACCAAAACTCTAAGGTTATATTTTTAATCAAATTCATATGCTAAGAAAGGTTCCTATCAGCTATCGAATTTGTCATTTTTACTACTGAACAAATGTGATAGTTGTTGGTACATTGCATCCGATGTCAGAATGAGATCATGTATATATGTTCAATGAAAACATACAAGCAAGCTGCAACTGCGGCGTGCGGCTGCGGCGTGCGGCTGCGGCGCGTGAAATGTGGTGTCAATTTTCGTGCGCGTTTAGGCGGCGGTGTAAAATTTGTGTTCAATGATTTGCGCGCGATTATTTTGGCGCCAAGTTTGGATGCAGGGTGCGCGAAAATACAGTGAAATAAATGAATGAAGAATGTTATAGCTGTTGTATAAAGGGGTATTTCAACGGACTCGGGGAATTTCTATTAATCGTGTTTGAACTGTTCCATTTGTATTATATCAATCCCACCTTTTTCATAGTAGGTAGGCAAATAGAGTTAGAAGAAAAAAAATGAGGAAAAAAGAGATTACAAAAATCGTTACTAGCATTCCGGATATTGTTGACTTATACCGTGTATTGTCTATATAATTTCTGATGACTAAATATAACTTACAAAACTTTCAAAAGTAGTCTTTGGTTCTTTACTTGTGTGTATTGTATACCGATTTGTTGCTTGAAGTTATTTATCAGTAAATATTTCTACTGACCAAATGTGTATTCCTTCTCTCACTCTCTCTCCCATCTTCTTTTCGTCTTTCTTTCCCCTTCTCTCTTTTGCTCCCCCCCCCCCCCCCCACCTCCGTCTCTCTCTCTCTCTCTCACTGGTTTCTTTTTGTGAAATATATAACTTTCCGGCTTTGGGGAATGTTTTTTTTTATATCTTGTATTCCCCATTTTTAACCTTCCTATATTTTACTTCACTATCTTACATTAAAAAATATGTAAACAGAAAAAGAAAACTGGGAACAAAATGAGAGAGAAAGATGAGAAACAAATGGTATATAAGACAGTCGAAGAGGTGGATAGAGAGAGAGGGGGGAGAGAGAGAGAGGGAGAGAGGGAGAGAGAGAGAGAGAAGAAAAGAAACTCGATAGAAAGAGAAAGATTAGAAAAATGGAGAGAGAGAAACAAAGGGTGAGAAAATAGATATAGGCCTATTAAAGAGGGAGAACGTGAACGAGATATGTCAAAAGAAATAAAAGAAGGAGAGATAATGGTGTTTTTTTAAAGGCAGGAGTAACAAATTAATATAAAGGGGAGTAAAAGATTAAGGCAAGAAATAATACATCCATGGATTTAGAGAAGGAAGATGAAATTGGCTTAGAATCCTTGTACTGTGCACATAGAAAATAGAAAGGAGCTGACAGAACACAATGGCAAAAACATGAGAAATAAACAAACAAAGTATAAAATACGGTAATAGCCATTATGAGGTATAATGCATTTAATTTATGACGGGTAAAAATATGCACCAAAAATTTACAACCTATCTCTACCCGCAAAAATAAAAACTCCATACCAATTACAATTATTTTGTGCGTATATTAGTGACACTATAACTTTATATATTAAACTTTTATTAAAATCCCTCTAATCACCATAATCATAATAAGGTTTCCTATATTAGCCTGTAAAGCTTAACGTTACAGTGGGAACTCGTTATAATAAGGGAGTTTACAGATAGCACATGGTACAAATGACCCCAAATATCCAGATCTTTTACACATGGAGAAGTTCCACTTTGAGCATCTTAGAATAATAACTGCCAAAGTCCTAGATGTGCTTCATGAACACCTTTTGTTTGACCTCTTGAAAAAAATACTTCCACCTGCGTATCATAAAATGTACCGTTGGTGCATAAATGAATAATGTTGCATAACTTTCATGAGCTCATATCCAGTATTCATCTCTGTGGGTTTTACCATTTTGGTACAAATGACCTTTATCTGCCCCTGCGCAGATTGTATCTGTGAACTCCCTTATAAAGACATAAGGACAATGAAAATTATCTTCTTATATATATCAGGCAAAAAAAAAACGGGGAAAAGGAGCAAACAGATTCGACCAGCAACATAATGATAATAATAATAATAATCTTTTAAAGTCCACTCCAAATTTTATTAAGTAAAACCGAAAATGGAAATTCTTTTTGCCCAATTGATCGTGAGCCCGGCAGCCACTGAGCAGCGCCAGATCGACGTTGCTCTATCCCTTATTGTTGAACGCCAAACAAGGTAGCAGCAACTCCGGTCTTTTAACGCCTTTTGGTATGACGTGGCCGGGGTTCGAACCCACGACCTCCCGGTTGTGAGGCGGACGCTGACCTTGTTATATCATGGATCTTGTATCATAGCTTCGTAACAAGTTTCCACTTTATTATATATACTGCAGATGTTTTGAATATATGTCCCAGATTCGAGAGACAATTTCTGCCAGAAAATGAACTGCCATCTCTTTTTCAGGAAAATAATAATAATATTTAGCTTTTATATAGCGCTTAATACAAATGTCTCTAAGCGCTTTACAAATATACTAATACCCTGGTCATTGGATTCAGTGCTTGGCCACACACATTGTGTGCACAACCTCCACTCCCTGGGGAGCATTCCAGCCAGGCATTACTTGACGCTCAAAAACTGTTTGACCAACAATGACGGTCGCATCCATTCATTTTCAGACTTAACATTTTCAGGACAGCATTTATAATCAATGCTCAATGTATCACATATTGTTCTACAAATTGGCAACAATGATTTATTTCTTTTATTGCTACATTGTTCGAATAATATGTGATATGTCTCTGAAAACAATATACATGAATAAGGGTGAGAATGTAACCTGTTGATTGGCTTTCGAATGTAAAGACAAATGTCTTCTATATGTTGAGAGTACAGACATATGAACATTAATTACATTCCATACGATATATATATTGAGGCATAATGCTTCTTTGGATCAATAAATATACATGTACAACCAAACACATAACAATGAATATTCTGGAAAATTAAACAAAATGGAATATCAAATGATGAATTTCAATGTGAAACAAATGTATCGTGTAAAACAAGCATATTGCAACAGAAGGTTTAAGTTTGTTTATGAAAGGAAGGATTTTGTTGAAAATATCAACAAAACAAATACAGTTAACTCTACATAGGTTGAATCGGTTGGGACCGTAATATACATGTATAGTTTGACTTATGCAAAATTTGAGTTGGGAGGGGTACATGGCATTTTTTGCATAGTTGGTCGAATAAAATGATTTGACTTTAATAGGGAAAATCTGACTTGTGCAACTTCAAGCTATGCAGAGTTAACTGTAAAGCATAAATATCCAATCAAATTTCTGACATTAGATAATAATGTCAGTGTATTGCAGAATTCAAATGGGTACGGCACAAAATTCTCATTTGTATTATCTTTGATACATTGGTGGAAGATGCAGAGCATTACATAAGGCCTGTTGGTCATAAAACTGAAGGCTAATCCTAATGATAGACAACACCTGTTATTGGGTAAAGACCTGAATGGTGTCAATTTCTCCATGAGCGCCCGCTACTATTAAGCGTCTTTAAATGATATGCGAAAAGTAATAATTAAAGCAATGGGAAATGCATGATACATTAAAATTCATTTATATTAATGGGTTAATATAAATTAACGAACAAAAGAATGAAAACACAAATAAACAAAACTTTATAACAAATGTTCTGAATGTACTGTCAACTCAGTTTTTATGAAAAGCTTTAACTGATTAAAAAAAGTGAATATATATCTCATCATGGTTCTAGGACACCTACCCCCTTGACAACAACCGCCCGTACAACCACCCTTAGGATAACCACCCTCTAGGACAACTACCCCCCTAGGGCAACCACCCCCAACAACAACCATCCTCTAGGACAACTACCCCGGACGACTATCCTAGGGGGTAGTTGTCTAAGGGGTAGTTGTCCGGGTGGTAGTTCTCCGGGGGTTGTTGTCCAGGGGGTAGGTGTCCGGATACGCTCATCAAATGTTAAATATATCTGCTACAATATATTAATATTTCACCGCTACTAAAACCAATGTATTGAAAAGATTGGTTTCCCTGTAACATTGTCTGATTCAATGATGAAGATGATGTATAGACTCATATTATTCAAACTTTGCTTGTAGTCTTTGCTTGAAGACGGCTGGTAGGATAGACAGGACTGCTAAGACAGCCAGGACGATGACCGACGTCCAGGAGAGGGCGTCGCCTGCATGGGTCAACTGATACAGGGTCGTACCTGCCTGGATGGCAACAAACGAGGGGGGTGCTACACCTATAAAGAGAATAAAAAACTAAATAAAAACTGAGATTGCACTGGTTATTACTACACCTTTAAAGGTACTATGTCCCATTTGCAGGCCAAAAAAATGAAAAAGGTTAAATTCCAACGGTATTTGAAATACGATACTAATTTAGATCTTCCCTCAAAACGGAAGGGCTTGGAAATGGCTTTTAGTGCGAAAATAACAACCATTAATGTTATAGTGGTGGGGTATAGTTTTAACGAGAGCTTTTTGTAATGATTTCAAGTGTATCTTTTCACATGGAGTCGGGACTTACCCAGGAAAGTACCAATGAAGAAGGGCCAAAGGGAGACTTCTAATATAGGTGAGGTAATGTGATGAAAGTGGGGTCCTGATACCCCACCTGATTTACATTGATTCCTGTGTTATAGTGGTGTGGTATAGTTTTAACGAGAGCTTTTCATAATGATTTCAAGTGTATCTGTTCACATGGAGTCAGGACTTACCCAGGAAAGTACCAATGAAGAAGGGCCACAGGGAGACTTCTAATATAGGCGAGGTAATGTTGATAAACCAATTCGGTAAGAATGGAGTTATTCTGAGAAATATGATGTAGTTAAGAAGATGTTCTCGATGTCTTGCAACCTATGGAATAAAAAGGGGATTGGGGATTGGGGATTGGGGATTGGTTATTGCGACTAAAGAAATCTGATTGACATAACATAACATTGTCTGAACAGCAGAACAACGAATTTGATTGGCCAATTTAGGGCTCTATATGATGTAGTTAAGGAGATGTTTTCGATGTCTTGCAACCTAAGGAATAAAAGGGGGATTGGGAATTGGTTATTGTGACTGAAGATATCTACTCCACATAATAATAATAATATTTTAAAGTCTACTCCAAATTTTATTAAGTTAAACCGAAAATGGAAATTCTTTTTGCCCAATTGATCGTGAGCCCGGCAGCCACTGAGCAGCGCCAGATCGACGTTGCTCTATCATTTATTGTTGAATGCCAAACAAGGTAGCAGCAACTCCCGTCTTTTAACATGACGCGGCCAGGGTTCGAACCCACGACCTCCTGGTTGTGAGGCGGACTGAGCCAACACATATGTCATATGAGTAGCAGCAAAACTCCTTGGGGCTCTCCTTGCAGGGACTAGTGGTGTGACCAGGGGCCCGTTTCACAAAGCATTTTTCAATGACAAAAACCAGTGACAAATCTGATGATAACCAAGCAGAAGCAAGGATTTCAGTAGCTTATAACAATAACTGTCATTTTTCACTGAAGACAAGTTTTGTGAAACGCCCCCCAGCTGTCAACAATTATTTGTTGATACCTTAACTGGCTATTGTTTGCCATTGCACAATATACACAAACAATATTGATGGATTATGAGATTGATGTAGGGGTAATACATGTAATAAAAGCATGTGGCATCATTATTATTAAGGGCTCCCTATATTCTGTGATATGTTATCATTGCTTTGCTACAATGAAATAATAAAATTAAAGTTGTAATATTATCATATAGCAATGAAAAACAGAACATGGTCAGGAGGATTCCTTTAACACTGATGCCTTGTGAATAGTGAAAGTATGGAAATTGTTTTATGAATATGCAACTACCTTCTTTGAATATTCATGTTTTTGAGGGGAACTCAAGATCATTAGGGAGAGAATAAACCTTCACTAATTTTGAAGTCATAAATTGTCTTGTCTGTCAAAATGTTCTTAATTTATCACGATTCAATTCGTTAAGTATAGAAAATATGACTTTCTTTAACAGCCTCAATCTAAGAAAATAATTAGAAAAAACACCTGCACCAACTGCAGTTCTCCAAACTGGAGGAAGCCAAGAAGAAGAAGAAGAAGGTATTGTCATCACTAACAGATTATATTACTTGCGATAGACCAGTTAACTAATTATTCAAATTGTACGCATACTTTTTAAACACAGGTTAGTCTTGACAATCTGGAAAGCTTTCCTGAGATTTGCCTGACATAGCAACATAAAAACATATGCAAAAAGACGCCAAGTATTGAAGTTCATTCATTACAACAGGTTAATGGAATAACTCATCACTAGGTCCCCAGGAAAGAAACATCCATAAATTAAATATGTTATACTCTCATCTTATCCTAATTTCAAATTTTCAGTTTCAATTTCAGTTTTTATGTCGGAGGCAGCACTAATAAGGCATTTCCTTTCTAGCTGTTTCACCATTCTCATAAATACTCACTTTTCCCTATATTTTGTCCAGATTACCCTTATGATGTATATTATATTGCATGTTATTTTATCTAAATGTTTTTTCATGATGAATGATATAAATTTGACAATCTATCTATCTAAACCTGTCTATTACATATATGCATACATACAAACTACAAAGAATCGGAAAACAAATCACTTACCGTTGCTGACCATTTTTCTACCCTTTCAGGAATGTACTTCTGAACTAACTGAACTCCGACAAAATATGATATCATGTAGCAGTTACTGGCACCAATAGCAGAACACTGCAAACAGAAAAAAACACAAGAACAAGAACATTTTTAAAATTTCAGTTTTCAATGGAGGCTTGAATACATACATGAACAGACGTATGCCATGTTAAAATGCGGGGGGGGGGGGTTCTTTTAACCCTCAATGTTCCAGATTTTACACCACTAAAAATTAAAATTAAATGTAAAATCTCTTTTATTACTACGACAGCCTATAAGAAATATCAATGACAATGTTAACTCACTGCCTACTGGGACCGGGTGGCTCCTGTGTTAAGCCTATGTGAATGCGAGAATTCAGTCCTCAACGGTTAAGGCATATGAACAACCTACAATATGGACTTTTAGATTTGCACGACGAGAACGTGGACTGCGACGTGTGACATCCTTTTAAGGCAATGTGACGTCCTTATAAGGCACTGGCAGTGACGTCACATTGCCTTAAAAGGGCAGTCCACGTTCTCGGCCTGCAAATCTAAAAGTCCCTGTTATGGCTTTTGTTGCAGGCATCCAACATCAGGTTACAGGTCATTTTAGTACGTCAGACACGCTTTTTGAGGGGAACAAATTGACTCTGTATCTTACTTTGTATTTTTTTTTTTTACTATCTTGTGGTCCTTTTCATATCCATACTATATATTGTATTATTGTCTGTATGTCTTTATGGTTATGGTTAAATAGAATATCTAGAAAATGAACAAAATTGTGGTCTTTCTATACAGGTACAGTCAAACCTGTCTATAGCAACCACTCAAGGGAAACACAAAAAGTGGCCCTTGTAGACAGGTGGTCTTTGTAGACAGGTTCCTTTAGTACATGATTCAATAAGAAACCATTTTCAAGGGAAACAACAAATGTGCTTGTTGTAGACAGGTTCCTTTAGTACATGATTCAATGAGAAACCATTTTCAAGGGAAACAACAAATGTGCTTGTTGTAGACAGGTGGTCACTAAAGCAGGTTTGACTGTAGTTGATAGAGAAGGAATGACCTGGAATGACTACATCATACTTATTTTGAACGGGTGTGTCTAAAAGAGCACTGAATTAGAAAATTAAACATAAAATTGAAATTACTCACCAGACAGACTAAAAAGAGAGCTACAACAAACGGGAATAAGAATCCTGATAATATACTCAGGAATATGGAGCCTGGTATAGCGAAGGTTTGTAAACTGAGGGGATGAAAAGGGTCAAGGAAATAATAACAACACAATTTATCCGTATAACTGATCGTACAAGTCTAGACAGAATCCCTCTCTTCAATAATGAAAGGGCAAATGTATTTATTTGAGGCTAATTACATGCCCACAACTACATTTGGGGTATATCCTCTCCCCCTTCCCCTCCTCTTCCATTCCAACAGCTTATAATCCCCCTTCTTTTTACTATCACCTGGGCCCCATTCCACAAAACTTGTCACCAGTGACAAATGACATAGCCCACAACACCAGTAGGGTCAGGGCTTACTTTGAATCATCAGTTCATCGCCTTCGGTCGGGTGGTCGCGTTACACGACCTTTCGTGAAACGAACAGGGAAGATCTCAAGACCATTTATTAGATACATGTATGTCGTAGGGTTTTCACAAAGTTTTGGGTAAATTGGACCAGACCATTTGTAGATGAGAGGGGTTTATTTCACAAACATTACCTCCGATATTTCATGAATAAAGGGGCATGTTTTTGCAAGAGGTCAGGTAACGCGACCACCTAACAGGACGGCGATGACACAACGATTCAAAGTAAGCCAAAGATCAACTTTAAGTTAGACTTAACTATGGCAGGCCGTTCATGCGCCAGTTTCCTATCACCATTTACTGGCATTTGTCTCTCTAAGGACATACAAATTATGGCTGCAAATCTACAGAATTGACCTTTTTGATAATTCATTATTGAAGGAAAAGATATTATCTAAAGATTATTATGGTGAGAGGAAAAACAGTGGCATTAACGGCCCGCCATAGTTAAGTCCAACTTAAAGTCGATCTTAGTCTTTGTGAAACACCCCCCAGGGTTAATATCACTGGAGCATATCTCAGAGCAGCAAAGGATACAATATGTATGTAATGAAGAATGCTGCCGTCACAGCAATGGAGTTCTGTTCGTTGTAACGGGATAATATCTTTCCTAGAACTTTGGCGTCGTCCATATTCTTTGGCAGTTTAATATGCTCCATGTCATCTCTGAAATAAGGCAGAATAAAGCAAATACATGTTCACTCAGTATGACTCATGCAAGAGTGTGCATAGTCATTTAACAATATATGAGTCTTTGAAAGAAAACTCCAAAATCATATTTATGACTCCAGAACCTTGCAGTACACACCAATACTTATACATGTATGCTACATGATCAACTTTTTTCTGATCTATTCCACACCATTTCCTTCACAATGCAATTGCATAACCAGAACTCAACTTTATCTTTAAATCAGCATTGCCAAAAACATGGAAGCTTTTTTAAAGTGAAACTGATGCCTTTCGAGGTATGAATTTGACAACCACACTTTTTATGTGTGTAAATACCATTGTATTACCGTATTTCTTTGTCCCTTTTTCTCCTGTTAGTGTTTGCATTTTGTGTAGGATCATTTACCGATAAGTTTCTGTAACCCTTTGATGATCCAACCACTTTGTAGTTTCCTTTAGTATTTTTCCTTTTTATGTTTGTTGTAAGAAATATTCAATTGCATGATTTTATGAAAGTGGTGAGAAAAAAATCTAATTCTATTCAATTCATTTCATTTCAATTCAATTCAATTTTATTCAATTCTATTCAATTCAATTCAATTCAATTCAATTCAATTCTATTCAATTCAATTATATTCAACTCAACTCAATTCTATTCTATTCAATTCTATTCAATTAAATTAAATTAAATTAAATTAAATTCAACTCAATTCAATTCAAATTCAATTCAAATGTCTTGACTCACTCATCAATTTCTGGAAAGCTCCAGTAGACTAGGCCCATGATACAGACGGATGAAAGGAATATAAGAAGAACAATGAGGGCCGGACGAGAGGTCTGGACTTCGATAGATTCTAAAGTCTTCATGCTGGGTGCTTCTGCGCTTTCAGCTATCCGTTGGACATCTAGAAACGGTAGGAGAGTCGATGATAAATAGTTTAAAGGTAAAAACCAGTTTTGGAAACGCCCCCCTCTCAAAAAATGAAATGGAAGCTCTATTACCAATCATGTGAAAGAATATGTTAGACTAATTTTGACAAGAAACTGCCTACTAATTGAAATATTAGGTAAATTATTATATCTATTTGCACCTGATACATATAACGCACGTGTCATGTATGTGTCGCGTAGTCCCATATTTATCTTGCTGTGTACAGTGCTTGCAACTTTACCGAGACTGGGCCAAATTTATTATCATTTTGACGATTCCAGAACCCTGCAGTATGCACTGCTTATAAGGTAGATGATCGACCTTTTCTGATCGATTCCACAACGTTTCTTTCACAATGCAATTGCATACCGGGTAACCATAACTGGTCTTAATCTTTAAAGGCATTTTTTAACAATGTTTCCAGTTTTACAAATGTGAGATGCATGGCCCTACGTGTTATCAACTGTCTGAGATATGTTGTAATATTTAAAGTTTTAAACATTAACAAAAGATCAACTTTTTTAATGGACTTGTCATAATGTCAAAGAGGACCACTACCGGGTACCTGAAACAGATTTATGATAAGGGAAGGATCATTAAACTCTTCAAAGCAAAATGAGATAAACTGTGAAGATTCTATTGCTTGGACAAATTTCTTACCATTTTGTTCTTTTGTTGGGTGCCTTTGGTCCACACTTTGGTCCACCTTAGGACCTTCTCTGGACTTCCTTCGGAGGTTATATCTGGTCTGTTCCATCTTAGATTATCTTGAAAAGTCAATTGCACATTCCCAAATCTATGGACAGAAACAGATCAAAATCAGATTTGTTTCCATTTTTTTCGAGGGAACCCCGTTTCCAAGCAAAGTCTCCTTTGAAGTATTTCACTAGTGTTTATCCGCGATTAATAGTATTTATCGGCAATAAATAGTGTTTATCTGAATTTTGGGGGTAATGGCGCGCTATAGTAAAATAGCACATTGCCACCGATCCATTATCGCTGAGCTCACGTATCAGTAGGAGTGCTGCGCCGCATAAACAAGGATACCCTCGTAAACTCGGACAAATTGCTTCCTAAAAAAAAAGGATCTTCTGCATTTTTGCGAACTTTTTTTTTATCTGCGCTCTGCAGGTTTTGGGTTCCTGAACCGCACTCTATCGATACAAAAATCAGATTTCGCATAAGAAAATAACCCCAGTTTGTCTGTCTTCCCAAGGATTTATCACTTATAACTGTAGAAAGTCAATGTAAAATGCATCAAGAAAATCATTGCAAAAAGCATTTTTCCCATCGCCAACGAGCGGATCGGAAATATGCAACGTCTGCAAAAATGCGGAGGCTCCTTAATTTTGAGGACACTTCCGTCCGCGTTTACGAAGACGATCGTTATTCTCGGACCAGCGCCCCTACTGCGTACGTGCGAAGACTCTGGTAAAGGGGAGAGAAAAAGGGCTTTATTTTTAAAAGTAAGTTTTTTTGACATTTCTTTCCACTTTACTAAGAGAATCATGTACCATCATGGTATATTCAACCTAATGATTTGATAGTCCACGTTATGTTGTATTAGTATTTAGTACTTAGTAGAGTATCTTACAGGTACAAAAGTTCTAAAAATGGAATCTTTGATCAGTTTCATGTACACATGTACATGTATACGCTAGACTCGAGGTGAATACGCATGCCATTAGCATTGACTCTCTTTTTGCTTTGCTGGAGTGTTTTAGAGTATTTCAGGATGTTTTAATAACTTCTGGAAGCTGAATTGAGTTAGGCAGAATCTTAAGAACTCCCCATACCAGACGATTATTCAATTCTGTCTAATTATAATCTAGCCAGTGTAGAGTTGCGGTTCTAACAGTAATTCCTAGCACACTTAACACAGAGACAGCCCAGCAGACATGTTCTTGGATTGATAACTACTGGCTAACTGACCAGGTTTTAATGTAGCAAAGCATAACAGCATTCTATGTAGCATTCCACATACATTCCATGCAAAGTAGAAGAAACCAATAAATATTCATAATAGTCCCATACAAGTATAAATCAACATCACAAAGTATTCTTGAATATTCAAACATAAACAAAGGGTATATATTGAATATTCATAGTATATGTAAATTATACTATAAGCTTGACTGCATCAGGTGAACATTGAAACCAATGAGAGAGAGAGAGATAGACAGATGAAAGGATGGTGGATGAAAAGGGTGAATGTGAATGAGGGATGACCTATTAATATGAAAGGGATGAATCATGGATATGAGGGGGAGTTTCAGAAGTTCAAAATAAATCCCTACAAACTAGTCTTCCTCTTACAGAAAAATGTCCTCATTTTATAAGGCATTCTCTTTTCTTTGATTACCTAAATATATAACACATTAAACATCCATCGAAATGATACTTCTATCCTTTCCTCTTGTAAACAGAGAATCACTATCAATATATCCTTCTTTTGTTTTTCTTCAAAAGAAAAACAAAACCTCACTACCTGTAAGCATTGTATACAATTTTACAAAATAAATGAATTTCAATTGTATATAAATGACTTATGACTCAAATGTACAGAGTATTAGCATAACATACATGTATAAGCCAAAAAAAAAAATCTGTAAAAAACACATGATTTTATATATATCTAAGCTTTCTCGCTTCTAATCCGTTTCACCTTTATCTCGGGGAAACACTTCCAAATTTCAATGGTAAAATCAAACTATAAATATGGTGTATTTGCATTTCCAAAATAAACACGATCGATTACACAAAGTTGTAGCAATCCTAACAAAATACTTTTTTTTTTAAATGCTGTTTCCTTTGCTTCTAAAGTCAAACAAAGTTTCAAATTTGTTATACCTTCATGCACTATCGTGGGCGAACAATAAGGGAATCTAATCATTAGAGGTGAATACCTTAGAAAAAATAAAAAATTCTTGTACCTTCGAAAAAATGAACAATCGTATCACTTAATAAAAATACCTTCAAAAAAAAAAATTATTCTTGTACCTTCGAAAAATGAAACATCCTATCACTTGAAAATAGAAATTTTTCTGTTTATAGAAGTTACATGAGTATATTTAATTACATAATATCCATAACACATGATTATCACACTATCGTAAGATATAAACATATTTTATCACATGCAGTCATTTTAAGTTTTCTACAGCATCCTTGCTTTGATGAGCAAAATGACTCCTGAAAAGAAGAAAACATTTCCAACTGAGATTGAGCCAGCGCCTGCTTTGTCATTTGTAACTTGCAAGATTTAAAAAAAAATAAAAAAAAATAACTATCAGTTCGAACATTTTGTACACTTCAATAACATGTTACTTTTGAATGTACATAATGTGTGAAAAGTGGTTACATTCAATTGTAATATTCTTATTTTATTTTCTACAAAACTATTGTGATCGACTAAACAAAATACAAACATATCTTAACAAGAAGACTAGAATTAATCTCTTTTTTCTTTTCCTCCTTTTGAACTACCAAAATAACGATATACATGTATCTCTGTTGACAATCAATACTTCCCCATTTACCATGTCAATACGCATGCAAAATGAAGGAAATCCATATTTGTTCCTGGTTTTGTCTTTACTTCAAGAATCTCAAACGCTATGAATACAAACAAAGAAAATATTCCAATTTAGCATTACCATCACTAGAAATCTAACGAAAAAAAAAAAAAAAAAAAAAAAAAATCTTTTGTAAAAACGTATCTTGCAAAAGTTGCAATATATGAACATGAACAATATACCAATCTATTTTGGATCTTTCCCCAAATTGTTAACAATCAATGGTCCATATGATGTACAGTGTATTAATCATTAATAATACACACACAAATTTAATTCACATGTAGCAGTTCTGTAATTAAACAAAAAAAATCGCGAGAAATGTAGAAGGAAGTACAGTCCATTTCAATAACGCTCGAAATTCTCAGTCCATAACCCATGTTCATGTCCATGTTCTGACCCGTACAGAACTCATGAAATTCACAGTCCATTCAATATCAAAACCGCTCAAAATCGTTGCTGAGACTATAAAGTCAAATATATATGTTGAACAGTCCACCTTAAAGCTCATGAGAAGTTGAGTTTGAATGTCTCTGTCATTCATAATCACAGTCCAATCAATATTGTAATTTGCCATAACCGAAAGTTGACAGTTGAAACGTTCTTTCCTTCTGACGGAAATGTCGACTTCAGACCAATGAAATGTCCAATACTACGCAATATCGAAAAATTGTCACATTTGGTAATCGCTATACTTCTGCGGTTTGTGGACGCGTCTACCAGAGCGAGTTTGAGTTAACTGCGTTGTGGTGTCCTCTTGCGTCGTGGTGTCTTCTTGCATAGTGCGGGGTGTACGGTGGTTCGCTGATGCACCAGTTGATGGTTGAGTGGTGTGTCGCTGGTCGTTGACCTCGGGGTTGACAACAGGGTAGACATCGGGGTTGACATCGGGGTTGACATCGGGATCGACATCGGGGTTGACATCGGGATCGACATCGGGGTTGACATCGGGGTTGACATCAGGGTTTTCTCTAGAGGGCCCTGGTCTATGGAAATGGTCTGGGGAGTTAACCTGTCGCTCTCGAGTCTGTCGCTGCAATGATTGAGTTGATGACTGACCATTAGACGCCTCTGACCAAGATGGCTGGTCAGAATTGCCTAACTCAGAGTGGATTGGTTGTTGACCTGCTGGAACCTGGAGGTCTTCTGGCGGCCGGAACTGATCAGCTTGTGTTGGAGTGTTAGTTGACCATGGCATCTCTATTGAAGAGTGAGATGCCAAATGAGATGGAGGAGGTATGTCAGGCCTTGCCTGATTACTTGAAGGAGGACTTGAGGAAGGAGGGATAACTTCAGGTCTTTTCTGACTACCTGAAGGAGGACGTGAAGTTGAAGATCCTTTCCCTTGTAGAAAAGCTCTAGATCTGAAGAGTTTGAGTCTGTTGTGATGAACTAGTTTCTTTGCACTCCCATTATGAATGTCGGCTATCAGATAGTTAAGGTTATCTGATGAGGATGAGACGATGATGAAAGGTCCCTTCCAGTTGGGCTCCAGTTTGCGTCTAGCATTGACGGGATTGTGTAACCAAACTAGATCTCCTGGTGCATACTTGATGGTCCTAGTTGAGGCATCATAGTCCTTTTTCTGCCTGAGTTGAGCTTGTTCTGCCTTCTGTCTGGTATGTTGGAAAGCCTGTCTTAGCCGGGAACACACATCAGTGACATACTCTTGAGGAGAATCATATGACTGAGTCATGATAGGACAAGTGACACTAGCTGGGGTCCTTGCTTCACGACCATGCATGATGAAATAGGGTGTCATGCCAGTGCTTGTATGGACACTAGTGTTGTAGGCTAGCTGCAATTGATGTATGTGCTTGTCCCAGTCACCTCCTTGGTCTGCTATGTACTTAGCAAGTTGTTCTTTGATAACTCTGTTCGCTCTTTCAACGATGCCAGCTCCCTGTGGGTGGTAAGGGGATGATCGAGATTTGCGAATGCCGAGCCTCCTGCAGAGATCCTGGACTAGTCTGGATTCAAATTGTCTTCCTTGGTCTGTATGTAGTGACTCAGGAACTCCATGCTCCTTGATGTATTCTTCGAATAAGTGTCCAGCCACAGTCTGGGCGGTCTGGTCTCGCATGGGATAAATGTTGGTGTATTTACTAAAGTGATCAACAACAACCAAAATATAGTGGTACCCGCTTCTCGAAGTAGGCAGCTCGGCTATATCAGCGAAAACCATTTGAAGAGGGTGATCGGTCTTTATGCTCTGGAGTGGAGCTTGGTGCTTAGGACTTGGAGATCTAATCGACTCACAAGCAGGACAAGTTCTGCAGTAGTCGGTTATATCCTTGTGCATGAATGGCCAAAAGCACATAGATTCAGCCCTGTGTAGTGTGCGTTGAACTCCGAAGTGTCCAGAGGATGGATTACCATGTATCTCTTGCAGGACTTGAGGGATAAGAGATTCTGGCACAACTACCTGAAGAGAGGACGAACCCGAGTCGTCTTGTCGTCGTCGGTATAAGAGATCATTCTCAAGTACAAAACGAGGGAGCTGCCATAGGAGACGTCGTAGCCGAGGTGATTGTCGTCGAACTTCTCTCACTGTTGGATGACGCACCTCCTTGATGTACTTGATTAAACTCTGAATGTCTTTGTCGTGCTGCTGATGATATTGTAAATCAGCATGATGGTTAGCGAGGATAAAGTTCTCCGGAGCTTTATCAGCCATTGAGTTGGATGACTTTGGAACGGTTGATCCCTGGACTGGTTGAGTGGTAGAGGAGCGTGTGTTCACCATACTAACAGGGTGTGTAACATCTTCCGGCATGCGTGACATCGCATCAGCGTTTTGATGTGAAGTGCCCTTCTTGTGAGTTATGGTGAAAGAATATGCATTCAACTCAACAATCCATCTTGCTCTCCGTCCTGTCGCATCGTCTTGGATAGGCACACTATTGTAACCCAACAGAGGGCGATGGTCAGTGAGAATGTTAAACTCTTGGCCCCTAAGATAATGTCTGAAATGGCGGATTGACGAGATAACTGCCCACAGTTCCCTATCGTAGGTAGACCATCTACGCTGGGACTCAGTAAGTTTCCGACTGTAGAAAGCAACCACTCGGTCATTACCATCTTGCAACTGAGAGAGTACGGCTCCAATAGCATCTTGTGAAGCATCAGTGGCTAAGCTAAACTTGTTGTTGAAGTCTGGGTACGCAAGGATTGGTGGGCTTGTGAGAGACGACTTCAGTTGGTTGAAGGCTTCCTCACAATCATCAGTCCAGATGAATTTCTTGCCTTTATGAGTCAAGTCAGTGAGTGGAGATGCTACTTGAGCAAAACTTGGCATAAACCGACGATAGTAGGAGGCAAGTCCTAGAAATGCTCTCACTTGGGTTGGAGTCTTAGGTTGAGGCCAGGATGAGACTTTCTTGGTGTTGACTGGATCGGGGCGAACTCCAGTAGTACTGATCACATGTCCCAGATAGGTTACTTCCTTTCGAAAGAATTGGCATTTCGAAGGTTTCAGCTTGAGATTGGCTTCTCGGAATCGTTGTAAGACTTCCCTGAGATTGTGTAGGTGATCTTGAAATGTCTTGCCGAGTATAATGCAATCATCTAAGTAGATAGACATGTTGACCAATGGAGACCATGGAGTACGGCTTCCATTACTCGCTGGAACGTCATTGGCGCGTTGACTAAACCAAATGGCATTACCTTAAACTGATAGAGGCCAGTTCCAGTGGTAAATGCGGTCTTCTCCTTGTCTTTCGGATCCAAAGGGATCTGCCAATAGCCTGAAGATAGGTCAATTACACTGAAGTAGGACGAGGAGGACAAAGCATCGATAGAATCATCCTGTCGTGGAATTGGATGCGAATCCCGTACCGTAACAGCATTCAAAGCTCTGTAGTCAACACAAAACCTGTAAGTCTTGTCCTTCTTTCGCACCATAACGATGGGGCTTGCCCATGGACTAAAACTTTCCTCGATGATGTCTCGACGAAGTAGCTCATCAACCTGGTTCTGGATCTCGACTCTCATAGTCGGTGAAGTCCTGTATGCCCTTTTACGAGTTGGTGTCTCTGTTGATGTAGTGATGTCATGGTAGGCGAGTTTAGTCTGTCCAATATCCTCGGATGTGCTGCTGAAAACATCAGAGTATGAATTGAGTAGACTTTCAGCACACTCATACTCGGTCTTGGACAGACTAGAAGGAGGGAGCATCGACGAAGCTTGAAAAGACGAACTTTTCTGTGTGCCAGCTACAATACTGTCGATGATCTCATATTCTTCTTCACTGTCTCCAGTAGTAGAATAGAATTGCCCAAGGGTGGTGTCTGCAGCTAATTGTACTGTCTCAGATGAAGGGTTTATCAGCCTGAGTAAGACGATACCATCTTGCGGTCGAGATAGAGACCTTGCACCTGCTACATGGAGATGGTCATGTATGGAAGGCTCAAAGATTCCATCGTAGTCTTGTGGAATCACATCAGGCTGAGGGGGAATAAGTCGACCTTGGACATGTACCTCACTCATTCCAGGAAGAGTCGCCTTTCCTATCAGCGAAACATTGCACTTGAGTGGTACTTGATATTGACGACGGTCGACCAGTGGAATACTCATACCAGGCATAGTGAATGTCGTAGTAGATAGAGTGGCATCATGTTTGAACATGAAATCCCAACCAAGGACGAAAGGATGAGTTATGTTCCTTGCAACATTGAACATATGTCTGGTTGTTTTGTTACCAAGATGGATGGTGGGAGAGGTTGTGCCAATGATGTCAATGCCTTCTCTGGTTATCGTTGAAGCCAGAGTTGTCGACTTCTGTAGTATACTTCGCTGGCCTTCTGGGATGGAGTAGTAGAAATCTGCACTCATCAGTGATATAAATGAACCACTGTCAATAAAAGCCAAAATATATGAGTTGTCAACGATTGCTGGAATATTTGGTGGCGGAGGTGAAGGAGAAGAATGATCATTAACGGCCGAAGTAGATGGAGAATGAGATTTGTTTTCAGTTTGAGTCTGTTTGGTCAAGAGTGGTGAAGTTGATGAGTGACTCTCCTCACCAACTACCAGTAGTTTCCCTGGTCATCGAAACGAACCTTCCTGTGCTGTTCACCATTCAACTGATGATAAGGGGTATCTCTTGTACCAGATGCGTGGCAGTCGTCAGAACGTGAAGACTGCCAGTTAGCTTGGTTTGAGTATCTTGACTGTTGTGGGCTAGCAGATCTACCATCATCGTATGCATTACGCCTGGGTGGGGTTGACCCGCGAGGTGTGCGATGATGTGTAGGGCTCTGAGTGGGGTGGTGACGTAGGGGGCTGGGCGACCTGAAGCGTCGTTGATGTGGTTGGTATGGGCTAGGCGACCGAGATGGTTGGCGCCAATGATCATCTGAATATCGGCGACTCGACCGAGACGGGTGGTCATAAGGACTTGGTGATCTCGACGGTTGGAGACGACGATCAGAAAATTGAGGTCTAGGTGTAGAGTTGCGTTTCTCCAACTTGAGTTCTAGCTCATCTAAACGCTGTAAAACCTTCTCAAGCGTCGCCGAGGTGGCATCCCTCTTCGGAGAAGTTGACGCAATGGTAAAGTCTGTTGCCACTGATGGTTGCCCCAACCGATTCGCTCTTTCCACTCGCACCGCCACATCCAGCGCCTCGCTAAACGACGTCGCACCCATCTCGTGTATTCTTATCTGCAGGGGTTTGTCAATACCGGCGAGAAATCTGCGAAATTTCTCTCCATCCTTTCCTGCAGTGTCATAATTAGGGAAAGCTTCCTCCACTAGTGTCGTAATTGCTGCCGCAAAAACTTCCAAAACCTCATTCTGTTGCCGCTTCCGAGCATCGATACATGACTTGAACGTGGTCAAATAATTAGTATTCCCAAAAACAGCAGAAAGTTTCTTTCTAACCACACTGTAGTCTTGTTGTTCTGTGCTCGGAATACTCTCCCAAACTGTGAATGCCGCACCCGCTAGTCTGGATGGGAGGATGAGATGCAGTTTTCTTTCTGTCTGGGGAAGAACTTCAACCGCTACTTCCAGCCTTCGTACCCACTGCCCAAAATTCCTACCGTCTTCTCCAGTGAAGACCTCAGGGAGGTCTAGACGAAATGTACTCATGATATCTAAAATCAGAAATACTTGAAAGTCAGTCTTGAATTGCAAGCATTGGTAAACCTGAAATTGCAAGAACACATCTAACCCACTATGAAATGTGTTGAGTCCGTACAGGTTTCACACTGAAAAACATGGATCCAAATACACTGATTCACTCAGAAATTTCACTAACTTCAGATTATGCACGTAGAAGAATTCGCGAAGAAGGAAGAATTCTACTGAAGCAGGATGAAAAATAACATTGGCAGGAGCACAGTAGAAACAGCGCCTTTCGAAAAGGGTGAACTAAAATACCTGAAGTAGGAAGCAAATTCACGAAGCAGGGCGTAACTGTATCAATCGAAGCAGGATGAAAAGATAACCAAAACCTTGACTATCAGCCGCCGCTGGATGAAGCTGCCTGAAGCTCTGGGGAAGAAGAGGCTAGAAAAACACCGCTGCCACCAATGTAGAGTTGCGGTTCTAACAGTAATTCCTAGCACACTTAACACAGAGACAGCCCAGCAGACATGTTCTTGGATTGATAACTACTGGCTAACTGACCAGGTTTTAATGTAGCAAAGCATAACAGCATTCTATGTAGCATTCCACATACATTCCATGCAAAGTAGAAGAAACCAATAAATATTCATAATAGTCCCATACAAGTATAAATCAACATCACAAAGTATTCTTGAATATTCAAACATAAACAAAGGGTATATATTGAATATTCATAGTATATGTAAATTATACTATAAGCTTGACTGCATCAGGTGAACATTGAAACCAATGAGAGAGAGAGAGATAGACAGATGAAAGGATGGTGGATGAAAAGGGTGAATGTGAAGGAGGGATGACCTATTAATATGAAAGGGATGAATCATGGATATGAGGGGGAGTTTCAGAAGTTCAAAATAAATCCCTACACCAGTGTATGGAGGGGTGACCAAAGTTCGCGCAGATTTTAGACCATATTAGAAAATGTGATATTCGATCCATGGTTTCTCATATTCTACACAAATTTATTTACTTTAATTAATACCAAATGGACAGCAAAGTTTTATACTACCAATTGGTTCAACTAGAAAATTTATCGTCAAAGGATTTCAAAGATATTGTGATCTAAAAATTTGATGTCCGATCGTGCGTGCGCGCTGCATCTAAGAAAGTCTTAAAACAACGAGACCTAAGTTCACGCACGGGGGGTTACAGCTGATTTATAAAAAAATATGATCCATGCATCAATAATAAGGTTATAATTTGCAAGGCAAAATATCATACAACCAGTCAGTACCACTTATTACTTACAATTTTGAGGATATCTGCTCTCAAAATGAAGATTTCCACACCCTAATCGCAATATCGGTAAGTTGATAATTTTTCGGAACGGACGCAAACAAATTAAAAGATCGCAAAATTTGTCAATATTTTCACAATTTTGTACCCAATTCCAAAGAAAATTTCATCTCTGGGTAATTTTATGTTCCTCTTTCCATTGGTGATATCAGATTTTCGAAATCTTACTGCTTTTTTTTGAGATAGCAAACTTAGGTCACGCGCGAACTTTGGTCACACCATGCACCACCATACATGTATTGTCTACATGGCAAGCGCACTCAACTTCATCAGAGTTGACCATACGCCAATTTTATCGGATGGGACAGACGATATTTTACGACATAACTTCTACCGGTATTCAAGCTTGATGCGATTAAACAAACATGGATTTGCATAAATTACAATCATAAAAGCAGGCAGGAGCTCACTTGAAATAATGGGTTATCAAATGTTCTATATTTTTATCAAATTAGTGCAACAAAAAGAAAAATACATACCTGACCAAACAAAGATTTTGTGACACCGGAAACTGAAGTTGTCGACTCGATTTACCACGAATACCGTCATCTGATATAATACGACTGCGCTGATTACCGGACCAGTCCGCCTAAGTGGACGAAATTTCAGTACAGGCAAACCACTCCCCCTCCCCCGCAGATACAGGGAAAGGGCCTATAGTGGACACATACACCCCCCCCCCCCCCCCATCTTTGTTTATCTTTCTTTTTTTTCTTTATGTTCTTTTCTCTTTAAAAAAATATTTATGACAAATGCTTGCTTGTCGTATATTTACTACAATTTTATTCTTGTACGCCCCCCCCCCTTTTCCGGCGATTCCTGCAGGTGTTTCTGCCAAGTGCTGCTATCCAGGGAAAAGGCCTACACAGTGGACACATGCATGCCCCCCTCCCCCATCTTTGTTTATCTTTCTTGTTTAATTTATGTTCTTTTCTCTTGTTAAAAATATTTATGACATATGCCTGCCGTCGTATATCTAGTATACAATTGTATTCTTGTACGCCCCCCCCCCCCCCCACCTTCCGGAGATTCCTGTTTCTGTCAAGTGCTGTCCCCGAATTAATATTCGGTATTTTTTCTTTCTTTTGTGATTAAAACATATATAAGTGATTTAAAAATTTAAAAAAACATCACGCCTTTTTCCATTAGCCGTTAATTGGCCCCGTATAATCGTATATTTAATTATTTATTTATTTATTTCCCATATTTATACAGGGTATATCTCTTTCATATTAAAAACTGGTCTTCCATAAGGCCCTGTCTATATTATAATACCCGTCCTGACCTTGTGTGTACACTCATCATACACATTATATTTTGGTCTAATTAACCCATCCGGGCATGTGAGTGTGAGGTAATCAACATTCCTTTCGCACCGTCCATATATAGATATAGTCTTTGAGTGTATTTTCATTGTCACAATTTCCCCCAACAAAAATACATTAGCTAGCTATATAGAACAGACTCAACTCATTACATAACACCCTCCATTAATTTATTATCATAAACGTGCCAAAATATCTGCTTTATGATTAAATGGCACAGAATGCTGAATGGTTTCTACTAGTGTCCCTTATACAAGTGTGTGCTTTGTTATTTCTTTCCTGGTAGTATTTTATCAGCAACTGCACGTGATGAAACAGTTGAATTAGGGGTGTATGTTATGGAGAAAGGAAAGTTTCAGAAGGGAAAGGGACAGTTATTAGAAGAAAAAAGGTGCTCGTATCAAAGTAAAAAGGGCAATTAACAGAGATGAAAATGGCACTTCTAACCTGAAAAGGGACAACGTAAGAGGTGAAAAAAGGCGTTTGTGAGAATGGAAATGGGGAATAATTATGTTGAAGGAAAAGGACACCAAAAGGGGCACTTTAAAAAGGGGGATCGGCTCATAGAACTGAAGGTAGTTATTAGGATCGAGCACGTGTCAAGATAAACGGGGGCACTTATCTGAGGTGGAAAGTGGCATTTATTTAAGTGAGAAAAAAGGGAGTTCTTATTACGAAGGGAAAAGTGCATTTATTAAAAAGGAAAAGTTGCACGAGACAGTAAAAAAAAAGAGCAAAAATATCAGAGATAAAAAGGGGAAAGTCTCGCACCTGAAAAGAGGTACTCGGTCACCAGAGATGAAACGAGAGGAAAAGGACAGTTATTAGAAAAGAAAAGGGGAACTTTGGGGGTACCTGAAAAGTGTGGACACAGTGCCCCCCCCCCCCTCCCCACCGGGAGTGCCGCGCCTCTTGCATACTGGGCAAATGTGAGGGAAAAACCGGAAAATCATGTAATTTTAGCAATCACTGGTACCAAAATAGAAATTAAACCACGTTTGCATTTTATTTGGTGGTCAAATGCCCCCCCCCCCCCCCCAATCCATCATTTCGCCAGTGCATTCCAAATATCTGTCTATACTTTCGAGTAAAGATGTGGGTGGATTATTATAACGCAATGTTGTACTAAACCATACCAGGAGAACATAGGAGGAGAGGGGGAAAAAAAAATCGGTATCGCCTACTCATATTACTATCATTATTATTTGATAAATTTATTTTTATTCGGAGAAAAATGAGGAGGAGGCGGAAGAGGGAGAATAAAGAAGAGCGGGGAAGATGAGGGGGAAGAAGATGGCCAAATGTGTTAGGAGGGGGTTGCTGGTAGCTTGAGTGGAGTCTTGGAGGGGCTTGGAGGTAGGGGTCTAGTCTATATTTTATAACGTTTTAATAAAAATGAGGAGGGAATAATTTTTTTGACTGATTAGAAGGTAGTTATTTTGTATTTAAAGGATGACTTGATATCTCAAGATAAATTTGTAATATCAGTGGCTATTGCCATCTACGTATACTTACTGCAAATTCCCCCACCACCCTGATCTTAAAACAAACAATATCCATATTAGAATTAAAGAAGCTTAGATGCTAGACTATTTTTCATAAATTTCGTCGCTAATCAACGGTACGCGAAAATGGCAGCCAAAATCCGTTACGCTACAGATCTGGATAAAACTGTTCTTGTTGGGAATTTTGACAAGCGAGGGTGGATTCAAGTAGGAGGAGATGATGACTGGAATTTTTATTGGTGAGACTTTGTTACATTCATGAATTAGAAGAGCTTGTGTAGCGGGTGATTCTGGTCACTTATTGTAATGTTATTGTCGGCCGAACGAACGTTGAACGAGGTCGACCAAAGGCAGAGGGGATTGCACGCCGCGCTGCACGCCCGAAGTGCTGGCGGAGAAATCCCTCTGTACCCGCTCAATCGAGTGCTTCGCATATTTTACTTCAGAACCGACAGAAGTTCAGCTATTGTTAACTCGAGATCTAAAAAACGGTCTCTAGGACTAGATCTAGCCTTGACTCCACTCATCATACACAGGCCTTAGATATAGGTTGTATGATGATGTATCTGGCCAAAATCTGAAAAAATTCAGGCCTTAAATTTCAATATTTTTAGGGCAAGGGCTTGGCAAGGCATGCACTTTTCTGTAGGGCACATTCCTAATCCTATATTACAGCACAAATAGGAAGAATTGGAAAGGGCACAACAAATCTCCAAGGCCAATGAGAGGGGCATTGAGGCCAATCAAAGGGGCATCCACGGCCATGGCCTTGGTGGCCTTGGATTAATTTAAGCCCTGAAATTTCTAAAATTAAAAAGGTAATGAAAATCTAAATTAACTTCTATTAATTATTTTAATGATGTTACTAGACTAGGCTACCGTTAGAACTTAGAAGTAGAGTAGGCCCTACTTAGATCTAGATGGGATTCAATCAATGCTGAATGCTCATGCCAAGGCAAGGGGGAGTCTAACTCTAAGACAGTCTCCTAGATATCAACATACTTCTACATGCACCTGTCATTGCTACAATTATCCCGGAATTAAAGTAAGTGTTCCA